>JABUQX010125506.1:5000-22150 GCA_015478945.1 Trachelipus rathkii
ATCTCTATATATATATATATATATATATATATATATATATATATATATATATATATGCACGGTTTGGTCTTTATAGATATATATGGCTCTGTCCATAGAAAGAAATAATAGTAAAAAAAAAATGATTATCAAAAAATTTTCTATATTGAATGACTGAGTGGAAATAAACAATTACCATTTTGGTATTTAACTTAGCCTATGCCAAATAAATGTCTCAACTTCAGTTTTTATAAGTTTATGGAATATAGGTCTAATCTACATCAAATGTAGCCTAAAAATGTATTAATTAACTTAGTTCTATAATGAAGTAGCCAATGAAAATTAAAGAAGTTTTCAAAAGTATAAAAGTATAAAATGTATACTGTATATATTTAAACAGAGGCTTCTTTCATTTGGCCAAAATTAAAACTAGAGGATCAAAATATATTATAAAAAACCTTCAAAAAATTCTTGGAAAACAAAAGTAGAGAATTTATAATTAAAATATTAAAAATATAGGCTATGTCACCGTAGGCAATGAATTTATAAAATTTGGAGGTCATTATATATGCCTAAGGCTTTATGTTTTATTATGATCTTAGAAAATATATATATTTATAAAAATATTTCATGATTAATAAAAACATCAATAATATATATAGCGTCGGGCGGGGTGACCAGGCCCGCCTCTTTAGGAGGGATCGGTCCACTCTAAATAAAAAAACCCCTAATAAAAAAAAAATTTTTTTTGGCTCATTTTATAGCCACGCGGTAGTACTACAAGTTTTATTTAGATCATCTTTAATTCTAGAAAGTTTTTATATTTTTAAAAAATGTTAGAAATTAGGGTACAAAATTTCCTTCAATAGAACTTCACTTTTGAAAAATGTGTTTTTTTTTGTAATAAAAAATTGTGGATCGATTTTAATTATTTTTCAGTGGATACACTCTCGAGTATGTTGGCTTTAAACTGGCAAAATAAATTTTTGTCCAAGCAGTATTAGTGGCAAAAAACGGGGCCTAACTCCGATTCACCCCGCAGTAAAAATTGATGGAGGGGTGGCTCGGACCACCATTGTTACTAAATTTGCGTGTGTATTGACATTTTTGTATATAGACAATTTAAATGTAATAAAAAGTTACTTATATTAAGTGAAAATTTTAAAAAAGAAATTTTAATAAAAAACGAGTTCAAAAAAGTGTCAAAAATTTTTGGGCGGAGAGAGGTGAATCGGACCACCTTATTATATTCGTATTTTATTTATCAATATATATATTATTATTAATAATTTTAATATGAAAAATAATTATTATAAAGTAAATTAAAATATAAAATTGAAATTATACGTAAAAAGGCAATGTAGCAGATGGTCAGTCACGCTCAATAGTGATCCCTTCACCCCTCACGGTCCAGCTGACTCTCGTTATTCAAACTTTAATGAAACTTTTATTATTAAATTACATTATTATTTTTGTGTGCTTATTACCCAACTATAGGGCCGTGATTTACAAAAAAAATTTTTCAAAAAGTGCATTAAGGGAGAGTCGGGAGACCAAGTTATACCTAGTGTCCCATGTCACCCCCTTATGTATATATATATATATATATATATATATATATATATATATATATATATATATATATATATGCTATATATATATATATATATATATATATATATATATATATATATATCATCAAATGGGGGAAAACTGGTTTCGGTGGGTAAAACTGGTAAGTTTAGAAAATGTGCTATATTTTCATAATGACAACCGTTATGAAATTAGGGAAAGGTTTTTTTGGTAGATAAAAGACTATATTTTAATATTATTTCAAAAATTAAATCAATAAATTACAACTATAGTTCAAAAAAATTTCCCATTAAAAAATTTTTTTTAAATTTACAAAAAAATTTAAAGTCTGCACATCTAAGACTGAAGATCATCATTTCGTTAACAGCATAAAAGGTGTGAAATTAGGTTTCCATGTAGCGTCTGGGGGTGACTTGGACCACTTTAGGTTAACTTCATCTCCCGACTTTCCCTAATGCACTTTTTGGAAATTTTTTTCTGTAATTCAAGATATAGTAGGTAATAAGCACACAAAAAATAATAATATAATTTAATAATAAAGTTTTATTAAAGTTTTAATAAAGCTCATTCAGCCTGACCTTGGAGGGTGTTGGACCACCATTGAGGGGTGCATCGGACCATCTGTTTAAATTTGTCTTTACGTATAAATTCAATTTTATATTTTAATTTTTACTTAATAATAATTGTTATTATATTAAAATTAGTAATAAATAATAAAAATATCAATAATGATAAATAAAATAAGTCAAAGTGGTTCGATTCACCCCTCTCCGCTCAAATTACGACACTTTTTAAAAATTTATATTTTTATATAAATTTCATTTTATTTTAATTTTTGCTTAATATAATAATTATTTATTATTAAATTAATTATAATAAAATATAATAATAATACATTAAAATACAAAAAACAATGGTGGTCGATTCACCCCATCATCAATTACGGTGAAGATCGGACCAAGTTAGACCCCGTGATTTTGCCACTAATACTGTTTGAATCAAAATTACTTCGCCAGTTTAAAGCTAACATACTAGACGTGTATACACTGAAAAAAATAATTAAAATTCCACAATTTTTCATTTTATAACAAAGTTAAAAAAAAATCACATTTTTCAAAAGTGCAATTTTATTGAAGGTCATTTTGTACCCTAATTTATTATATTTTTTAAAAATATAAAAACTCTCTAGAATTAAAGATGATCTAAATAAAACTTGTAGTACTACCGCGTGGCTGTTAAATGAGCAAAAATTTTTTTATTTATTTTTATTTTTTTATTTTATTTAGAGTGGATCGAATCACCCCTCTAAAAAAGCCAGGCCCGGTCACCCCGCCCGACCCTATGTAATTGTATTTAGTGATATTATTTTTTAAGTTATTAAGTGGTTTCACTTTTGGGGTAAAACTGGTAACTATATTTTCATGTAGCTATAAATAAAAAATTTTTTTTAGTTTTTAATATTATTTTTCCTTTATTAGCTATATAAATATAAGCATAAATACCTAGGTATGTATTATATTACCATGTATTATATATTATATTTGGTATTATGTTACGTAAAAAAATAGGCCAAACTTTACATTAGAGTACGCCAATATCTCGAGAACTATGATACTTACAAGAAAACCAATTACATATTTGGAATCAATATAAAGCTTATTGTTAAATATTTGTTAAAATAATAATAATTTCTTTTTTAACAACATTCCACTAATATCGCTGATTCGCTCTTCGGTCTCGAATATCCAGCGTACAATGTGAAAAGTTTACCAAAAATTATGATGCTCAGTAATGCTAGTAAAGTTTAAGTTTTCCATTTTTTTTTTACCCAAATTTATTTTTTAACATGTTTAATACTTGTATTACATATTTTTATTAATTAAATTAGTAAGTCCAGACGTACAAAAATAAAGGTCAAGTACATCTTAAACCATTTTTCTACCAGTTTTTAAAATATTTTCACACTAGCATTTTCAAAAAATTACTAAAAATATTTATTTCATTTTTAATATTTTTATTTTATATATTTAAGAAGGTTCAAATTTGAGAAAAAACATTTAAATATGGGTGTAATTTGAAATTTTTGATTTTCATGTGACAAAAAAAAAAATGCTAATTTTGATGTTCCCCATTTGTGGTATATATATATATATATATATATATATATATATATATATATATATATATATATATATATAATATATATATATATATATATATATATATATATATATATATATATATATATATATATATATATATATATATATTATATATATATATATATATATATATATATATAATAAAAAGAAAAAAAATTGAGCATCTCTTGTATTGGTGATTTTGTTTTGCTCTTGCTATCAATTCTTTTATTTATTTTTTTATTTTCAAATTTTTATTTTGTAATTTCCTTCCAAGATTAATTGAATTGCAATGGTCTGTGTCAGACAACTTACGAAAATATTTCTTGTAGCTATCTCTGGAGCTGTGGAGAAACACCTTTGTCAGAGGAGAGATAGGGAAATTTTTTTTTTCCTTTACTTTTAATATTGAAAAGAAGTGATGATCAGAATGTGGTCTGGATAATGTGCTGGTTTTGAGGTCTTAAGTTTGTTCATGGGGTAATTGTGTTGTGGCCAAGTTTGGAGTATAAGAGTTGTTTTTGTTCTATATTCTGATTTCAACTTTTATTCCCTTACAGAATTTATGTAACATATCAAATTAAATTGAAATTGTTTTAAAGCGAAATATACAAAATGATTTCAACATACGAAGAATGCTGACATAACTTACATACTAGAATTTTTAGTCCCTACTTTATATCTTAAAGGTAAATATTTCTCTAGTATTGTGATATTGTAACATTATTATAGCAATACTAGTGATGTATCAAATGACCTCACATATTAACACTGTTATTCTCTATATATTACAAAGCTCTGATGGGTTTTTGCCTTGTTGCATTGCAGAAAATGTCCCAATGATTCTTTGGGACAAATGTCAAAAATGATAATTAAAGCAATTCATTAATATATTTTTGTCATTTTTTCATTCAGACATTTTTTGCATTGCAGCACACAAATATCTGATTGTAGATATAGATTTATTTTAATACTTATCATCACATTTGTTAAGAGGGTTAGATTAGATTTGAGGGTTCAGATTTTACCCTCCCCAAAATTCCAATTTATTAAGTGATGATTGTAAGATAAAATGTAAATCGTATAACTTTTTACCCTTTATTTTGCATTGAAGAGATGCATAGGAAGAAGAATCCCCATTTTGTCCCTTCTTGACCTCTAAATATTGGATTTTTTTTTTTTTTTTTTGATTTTCTATTTTTTTTTTTTGATTAAATGAAACCTTTTTTTTTATTATTTGATTTAGTTATATTGAAAAGTAAATAATTTGTTTTCCATTAAATAATTTTCTTGTAATTTTGAATATTAAAATTAATGTATTATTATTATTAATTAATTATTATCATTATTATTATTATTATTATTATTTGTGGCAATATAGAAGACTTCAGCCAGTGAATGAAAGAGTTTCACACGTGGAGTTAGCGGATTTTTGTTATATAAATGTTTTAAAATGTATAGTTTATAATTGATTCTTTAATAAATAAAATATTTCGCTCAGTAATTTTTATTACAGGACAAGTTAAATTATGTATTATTATTTTGATTTTAATTTTTATTAATTAATTATAATATTATAATTAGTTATTAATTGGCAGATGAACCGGATAATCAGTCATTGATAATGTTCATCACAACCATATTTTACTCCCCAGCGAAAGTAAATCAGGTAAATATATTTTAATTATTATTTACTAATTATTATTATTTTAGAAATTCAATGTCAGTTCTGTGGCTTTGTTTTTTAATATTAAGTTCTTTTACTTATATATGTTGCGTAAATTTTGGTACACGACTAAAAAATACTTAACGCATAGTAGCAAAAGAGCCAACCAATAGCCTTAGTAAAAACCTAAGTAAAATATACGAACATTTAATATCACTGAACATAACCGATATAACATTATTCACTAATACCTGAAGGTGCCACAAACACATAGTCAAATTTTATCCACTCCTCTATGTTGTTCGAAGCTTCAAAACTGAAAATAGGCTGAGAGCTTACTACATAACAAGGTCTAAAACCAGAACATTAACATAAAAGTTCAACGTAAATTGTCACGGTTAAATTAAATATCCTGAAAATACTAAAATCTGAATAATTCTAATTTGTAATTGTCATTTATTATTTAAAATCTTGTATTATATAATTCCATATACAAATTGTTAGAATTGAAAATCGCGTGAAGATGTCCGATCAGCGTTTTACGACGAAACCGGTTTCAGAAACTAATAAATTTTAAAATATAACGTACTTACTTTCCTTTGCAAACTATTTTCTAGAACTAAGTATTCATTTTCGGGAATGAAATATTAAGGATGAAAAATGCAGAAGAACACTCTAGTCTCTATGGCCATTGAATGCCGCAGGAGTTTAAAAGTACAGAAGAAGTAATTACTTGACAATTATTATTATTATTACGATAGAAATTTGATGATAGTAGATAGATATTATTGATAAAGATATGGAAGATTTTAAAAAAATCATGAGATTTAATATAACGATGAATTAATTATTTTTATTTATCTCACACCACGTTAATTATATATAATCTATATTGGTCTTCATACTATGAGGAATGGTCTTCACCTTACATTCGTCCAACGGTAAAACCTCGAAGAATAAAAATCAACAAGTCTATGATTTTGTATTGAGCTGAGGTGTGAAGAATAAAGCACTTTTTAGGACTTGTACAATAAAAGTAATAGGATAGTGTGAACCTTCCCTAAAAACTTTTAACAATTGATTTAAACAATAGCACCCCAATACAATAAAGGTGTACAGTTCCCACTTGTTTTAATTCTCTGATGTGACTTAGATATAACAGAAGAAACATCGCTAAACGAAGTGCGCGTTCATAAAACAGCTGAGATACAGTCACAAGCCTCCAATGTTGTCATCCTGTTCTTAATTCAATCGTGATTCTCTCTTCCCTCATGATCCTGGGGACAGACAAACCGGGCAATTTGGATAAAGGCTTTCAGATTATCGAAGACTGGGCGCACAATGCATGCTTACCGATAATTATATTATAGTTTGTGTCCATTTTATACTAAATAGCTCACTGCAAAGTCTAATATTCAGTTCGAGAGAGATGTAGAAATTTAATTTTAATAATCGATAAAGAACGAATTATCAACATTTAAGATTAATAGAAGGTTAAGTGAAGCTACAAGCTAGTTTAGCTCAGTTTAGGTTATATGGGATGTTAGGAATGCTTAAATTGTTGTATTAATATAGCACTGTCGCGCATTTCAATATTAAGCTGGAGAGAGGTAAATTGGTTTTGATATAGACCCGGTAGGTGGTTCATTGTAAAAATTTGTTTAAATATCAAAAGAAAGAGGATATTGTAGAGGGTAGGTAAATGTTACCTTACCATTGTTGAAAGTTTTTAAGAATCGAAATATGAGGCTCTTTGTGTGCCGTATGGTTTCCAGAGATTCGTACTCTGAAGGTGAAGACATTTCAGAGATGGTATTAACCTGCTTCATGAATTAATTGACCTACGAGTTGGATTTATTGCCTTAACAGGACTGTTTTCGGATTTCAGTACCAGATCGTTAGCACACAAAAACCTCATGGACGATCATTTGATTAAAACTGGTACAAACACACATAAATAGCAATATCACATCCTATTTCTAGAGGTTTTCAGTAGTTGGTACGCATGGTTTATTCTAAAGGAATAGTTTCTTCATAGAAGAAACTCATACGAAATTCAGTTGCTTACTTTTTCGGGCCTAAACCCTTGTTTTTATACAAATCCTTATTTACACTATAGTAAAGTAATATCCTCTAGTAGTAAAATATATTATGTTGTATTGGAATGAAAAAGGATCAGTATTGAGTTCGACAAGGGTCTATCAGTTGTTAAGGAAGTGATATAATTTGTTATGGTTTGGGAGGTGTATTAATTACGTAATGGAACATGAGTTAAATGTGTAGGTCTATGATAACTATTTTTTTCTATTTTATTTTATTTGTGCATTGGTTATCTCTAGGAAGAGTGAGCTGAAATTAGTGAAACACAGAAAGGTCATTTTATCAGTAATATATATATTGAAAAAATATTTGTTAATATGGGAATGGTTTATTTTAACAGGAAGAGATTTTAGCGAGGTCCATTTCAGCCAACACACACAAAGTATGGGAACTAGCGATTTTAAGACAAAAATTTGAAAATTTTTTGTATTGTGAACCTCAGAAACTTTCGAGATTTCATCTTGAGGTGTCTGTTGCGTAGCACAAGTTAATACCTATTATAAGTATAGAACTTTTAGGGAATTATTAGTTTATATTACATATATTAATGAACTATATATGTTTTTAAAACATATATTATACAAACAAAATTATAATAAGTATTATATAGTATTGGATATATATTAATTTAAAACGGGTAAGTTATGTAAGGATGATATTTCACTTAAAGTCACTACCTTATCTATATATATATATATATATATATATATATATATATATATATATAATGAGGTCTGGAAAGAAAGTTATATAACAATAGTAAAGTCATAATATATAGTATATTAAATATATATATTATTATATAGTAAATAGGTTAATAGATATAGAAGTATAGTTAATTAAATTTTTCAGCACATATTGTGCTCTACAAACCGCCATGGATGTATCATCTAGAATAGGATTTTAAGAGAAGCAGGGGAGTGTCAGCAACAAGCCATCGCGAGACCCTATCAGAGTTTGGCTTGGTCCAGCGAGACCGCGTTTCCCATCCAGAAAATAATTAAAAAGTTCTTCAAAATATATATTTTTGTGTGTGATATCTTCTGATCACGATATTACTTAATCCCAATATATACATATATAAAATTACCACTCAATATACATATACCGTACACTTATAACTATAGCACACTTATATATCATATACATAATATATAATAACTAATATGAAAATCTATCTATCTATCTATATAGTTATATATATAATATATATATAATATAATATATATATATTATATTAGAGAAAAACAAAAGGTAGGCTTTGCGTAGTCAGTGTGGCATTCCCACGGTAAATGAGTGACACCCTGAATGTAGAGGTAATCTTAAATATATTAGAAAATGATGAGAAAGAGGAATTGTTAGTACTGAGATTGATGCGGCAAGATCCCTGTTGAAATTGTTCTCAATCCACCTCAGAATGGTGGGAACTTTGATAGAGATGATGCCCAAAGGTGAGCAGAGGAATTCACCATACAAATGTTAAAGACAATTGGAAAGGGGTTTTTATCCCCCAAACAGCAGAGCTAAAGAGCAATAAGAAAAAAGGAATTTTCGATTAGATATTCAAAGTAGAAGAAGTAATAATCGAACCGTTAACTAGCCTGTCAAAAAAGCAATGCCTAACTTCAAGTAAAGCAAAAAAATTGTTTTTCGGAAAAGTGACGGCAAAATCTTTAAAAAAATCATACAAGAAATAAGACAGCCACTGCCTGAAAGAACCAGCTTGCAATTCTAGAGAGCAAAGAATTCAAAAGAAAATCCAGTAAACCTTTTCAAGATATGTTTTACGGAGGAACTTATGGATCATAAATGCAGAGAATCTGTATAATATGCTCTTCAAAAAGCTTTACACAAAAACATACACCCTATCCAATAGTCGACTGATTATGTAACGTTTATTTCGTAAATAGTTTTGAGTCTGGATCTGGGAATTACTCCTGTTCGATTGGAACGACAACAGTCGAATAACCAAATGGTTTAAAACTCAAAAGAAAGGACATCTTTGAAAATTGTTTAGCTGCAACGTTTTGGAGCAGAAGGAGGAGGAAAACAAGCAGTTATCTTCAACCAAATATCGTAAAACTGTAATTATAAAAACATGGGAGGAGTGGATCTGTTCGACAAAATATGGAGCAATGTACCGAATTAAAATACGATCTCAAAAATGGTATTGACCTTACTTCCACCTCTTGCTATAAAAACTCCCTGGCAGTGGTTGTCAATTTGGGACCCTCCTACATACTGTAATTTGATAACACTCTCGCTTCTTGAATTTTACTTGACAAATAGTAACACTCCACCTCTTTTATCTTGCCTCCTACGACATAACGCCTCACAACCCAACTTGACCGCAGTAGGACACCCAAGCAACGCCATAAAACGGACAATCAAGTACTCAAATCAGAATAGCCAAATTAAAAAAACGATCTACACAAACAGGAAAAGAGCAGACTCCAAGTGGCATAAAAAATGGATCGAGGGAAATACAAAAAGCAATCCAAAAGGAGGGAGATAAAAAGTCAAATTGGTGAATTAGATTCTATGAAATATTTTTCTGTCTATCCAAATCTTCTTGAGAGAATTGCCATAAAAGACTATCATTAATAGCAATGTAACTCCTTAATAAATAATTAAGTTTTCTGGTTAAACTATATATTACATTATTAAATAAATTAAATTTAGTTTTAATATACTTAAATTTATATTAAATTTCTATTTTAATTCAGGAAGTATTTAAAAAAACAAACTCTATACTATATATATATATATATAACTATATATATATATATATATTATATATATATATATATATATATATTATATTATATATATACCATATATCTTTATATATAAATATATATATATATATACAATCATATATTATATCTCAAATAACCTCATATTCATCTATTAACGAAATAATTGGGCTATTAAAAAAATAAATAAATACTAATTTATATTCATAATCACTTAAAAATAAGAAAAAAAATCTGATATAAATATTTAATATATATAATTAATGTGACTTATAAAAAATAATAGGTAATTTATTACTAGTCTATAGAACCTAAGGTTTGGAGAAATCACGCTATAATAAATCCAAGGTTAAAAACCTCATTACATCGATCCTTTGGACTTTCAATGCAAATACTGAATTATTCGTAATTAATCGATAACTTAATAATATTGATAATTATATTTAGAGATATATATATATCTAAAAGTTATATTTCTCTATAATTATATTATTTATTTATTACTCACATTTATATAAGTATATATATTATATATATTATATATAATAAAAGATTAAACCTTTAGTAACCAAAAACGCTTCAATTAATCCTAAATTTTCATTTTTAGGACAAACTATAATAGAAAGCCTATCACTGGTGGTAAAAACAAGAACAAGCGTATACGGCCGAAAGAATCGTATGAAAGAGACGAATTTTTTAACAATTCCTTGAGGATAATTGATTATTTTAATCTAGGGCTAAAAATAAACAAACTATTTAAAATTTAATTTAAAAAAAAATTTACACCACGTTTTATTATATCTCGGGATAGCATTAATGATAGGGTTTAAGGGCAAAACCCCCATCAAAAGTGTGCCAAAACTATTTTAAAAAAATGATAAAGTAAACTAGCTGTAAATGAATAAAAAAGAGTTTTTTTTGATTTTGAGAAAATATATTAATATTAATGTTTGCTGAGCATTGGTTGAAGCTGGGTTGTGAAGGCAGAACAGGAGGTGGAGCTACAAGGATTTGGGTGAGCTGAAGCAAAGAATAAATTTCGGATGGTGTAATTGGGCAAAAAAAAAAAAAAAAAAATCCATGGAAATCAGCAAAAAAAAAAAAAAAAAAAAAAAAATTCCTAAATATAAACATAATAAATAAGAGAGGGGGGATAAGGCGGGTTTGAAGCCAGAACTGGAGTTGGAGAATTTTAAAATAATGGAGCTGTAGCTGCTCAATTTTAAAATGGTAGAGCTGGAGATACGTATTCTAAAATAAGGAAACACCTGAGGTGGTGAAAAATCAACCATGGCTTGAAGCTTTGGAAAACATATATGTGTGTTCAGAGAGCAAGTTTCAACTTTAATAAGGAATGTAATTATTAAACTTATAACATTTATGTATATATAAATTTTACATTTTTCATATATAATTATAACATCTTTAAAAACTTATATTTCACAAACTTCTCACCTGCCAGTAAATAAAAAATTATTAATATTTTTTACTACTGGTGAGAAGTTGAATAAGTTTTTAAAAATTATTGGTACCTTTTATAAGTATATCTAACTATTAAAGTTATTAAATACTTTAGGTAATATAGTAAAATAAAAAATCTATGCTCTTTTTTTATTTTTTTAGTTTTTTTTTCGTTTTTATGTTATGGGGAATTGGACATGAATAATTTTGCCTGGAAATAGGAAACTAGAGTGGCTTAAGTTTTTATTGGCTCAAGGTCTACAAGGACTTTTCCTTGTTACGACTGGTTAATACAAGATTGAACTATTCCTAATCAAACAAGAAGGTTAGTGTATAAAGATGTTAATTAAATATTATAGTATTTTACATGTGTGACTTTGCAATGGAAAATCGTTTTATCGATATGCGCCCAAGCCGGCAATAATTTAACAAAACAGTAAATTGCGCTATATCTGATTTTTTTAATTATTATTATTATATTTTATATATTTTATATATTTTTATTATTTATTATCTTTCACTTCCAACGCTACAATATATTTATACTATGGCTATTTTCTACCAAGTTAATCTTATGGGGAGGTAAGGTGCGCTAAAACAAGCATCGGAAAGAAAAGCAAGTAGGAGAACATGATATAAAACTTCAAAAATGAAAGCCCAGTTCCTTACCGCCTACCCTCTGTATTAACCATTAAATTAGTGAGAGTCGTCACAGACAGAAAATCCACCCTAGAGCATCAATGGGAACTCAAAGCGACGGACCCTCACTATGGTAAATCTCATGTAAGGGTTCATCCCCTGGCCCAAGGTGGGCCACAAACAGCCCCAATACAAACCCCCCGCCATTTTTTCCTATCATGCACCTTTATTCTCGCTCTGCCAAACTCAAATTTTCTCTTTCCTTTTCTTGAACTATGAAATTCGTTCACCGACTCAATCACTTTCTCTTTTTGCGGTCTCTCCAGCCGGTCCGGTTCCCAACCCCACTCTCCACTATACATTAGGGTGGATGAAAAACAAGCCTAAAAAATTTTTCTTTCGATTTGAGATTTCTAATAGCGGCCAAAAGTTGCGCCTTTTAGATTCATAATAAAGATTAAAAAATTTCATTGCTCTACTACAACGTTTTGAGCAGGTGCCGCAAAGAGCCTAAAAATTTTGAAATTTTTAAGAATTTAATAAAATTCAAAATTTGGTTCTTTTAATTTTTATTGAATTTATATAATGTTGTACAAATTTACTGGAAAGTTAACGCAATTAGTAACAACTAAGTTTCTTAGAATAAAAAAAAAGAAAGATATTCCTGCACAAAAATATTATGCACAATAAGAAATTGAATTTAGAGCAATATTTTTTATAATTTTTTCATTTTTTTAACCAATTTACAATGTTTTGTTAACACATGTTACAGTAATTTTAAATAAAAGAAAAATGAAACAAGGTGAATCGCAATTACGTTTAAAATGTATCAAAAACTTCTTTAATAATGACTAACCAAAATTGTAAATCAATTAAATCCTTTGATAAGATTAATATTTCCCAACGTTTGAAAATGTTTGTCTTTTCACCTGCATTGGCACATTGAATTTTTTTTTTTTTTTTTTTTTTTTTTTTTTTTTCTATTTTTATGTTTATTTTTTTGCGACAAATTTGCATTAATAAAACCTTCCCTTGAAAGATGATCTACAGACAGACAAAGAGACTCAGTAACTAAGTTTAATAACAGCTTTTCTTTTCACGATTTGTGTGTGACATGGGAATCTGGGAAAGTCAATTAACTGGTTCTCCACAACAGTTGATCCTGAGGTTTTCATAACGAATTGTTTAAGGGAATCATTGGAAATATACTTTGTCATTGGTGGCTCTGTGATTTCAATGTCTTACCATGGGATCATAAAAATGCAATCTTTAGCGTCAAAGTCGATTTTTATGAATTGTAAACTTTCAAATTCCACATCCCCTCTCTGCCCTTGCTTTTAGAAGTCTGCGCACACCAAACTCTCATATATGTTTGCGCTCATCGCATAACATGGACAAAAAAATATTTTCCGCAGCAGCATAGTAGCCGTTTCTTTGAATAACTGGATCTATTATTTTTTAAAGATCAGTATTTAGACAGCATGAGTAAGAAATAAGCTTCCAGAGATGTTTAGAACCATTCGAGCATGAAGGTTAGTCAATTTAACGATAATCCACACAGGTGCATAAACTTTTACAATAAAGTTAGCCAGAATTTGAAGGTTGTTAGTAGGTTTCCCAGTTGCCACAACCGACATTTTGTATTTCGATTTGCTAATTAATGCCATCTTGAGTTAACAGGTTTTTCAGGGTTTTTTTCAAAGGTAAACCCAATGAGCAGTTTCCACTAGATACAGCAACACATTTCCGTTAAGTACTTTTGATCTGTACTTAAATCACTTATATTTTCTAAATGGGAGGAGCTATTTTTATTGGTAAAAGGGTACCACAGGAAGTTCATGACAGTTTTGCAGATGCTTAAATAGTTTTCTTTAAACTCTTTTGGGACCCTTAGTTTTCCCATCTAAGAATAAAAAAGATGGCGTAAAGGCAGTTCGTTACCATGGAATTAGCAAACTAACCATTGCAGTGATCTTCCTATTTTTGTTTTTCAACAACGAAATCACACCATTATTGACTCCAATATTTACAACTGCTGTTCCATCACATCCAATCGCGGTAAAATTAAAAAGTTGTTCGTTATGTTCGTTATCTCGGAAAAACTCAATAAGCTCTCTGCAATATCTTTTCCAGTACCATATCTTGGTGTTACATGGCCTAAAACTTTGAATTTGGTTCTTCTATTAGCGAAGCGTGCTCTTCTTCTTTAGTAACCATTTAATAAAACTTTATTTTCCTTTCTTTTCTTGAATAATTTTCTTTTTCCTTTCCTTTCATCGATAACCAATCCTTTTTTCGGTTTATGCAGAATCCTGACTGGTCTTGTAATGCATTTTTCCCGTTCTTTGTCTTTCTCCGTCTAATTTCACTCCGATCGATACTTTAACTTTTGTCATCATTAATTTCTTAAACCAAGTCCCTCAAAGTACGATCGCTTTGCTTGCAGCAAGCTCTCAGATGTTCCTGTGCGATCACATATGGATGCAACAGACGGCAGTTTAATGGGCATTTGAGCTATTTTATTGGTTTCTTGTAATGCTGAAGAAACCGTTAAATTTATCTCTCTTCTGTGTAAAAGCTCTCTGTTTCTTCATCACATAACAGTGAGCTTTTCTGTCAACTTTCCTCTTCTTCTTTCCGTGCTCTGTCATCAATATCAGTAAACGTTGATATCATTGTGGTATTTTTGTGAATTTTCTTGGAGTAAATTTAAATTTCCTCTGTATTTTTCTTTACTTTTCCTTGCATCTTTCAATAACAAAGCGTTTGTTGGTAACCCTATAAACATTACCCATAACCATTTTCCTGGACGATTGTTGATCTTATTGAAATTCCTCTAAAATCCAAGGACTTTTTCCTTTCTTTTTTTACAACTACATTGTTTGAAAGTCTAAACGTTTGCAAGCAGCAATATCAATTAGTAGTTTTACATGTTCTTTAAATGTAACAAGGTTTGAATTATACTTTTCTGATTCTTTTCTTTTTATAGATCTTAATAAATTTCGCTACTTTTCATGATAAGCTTTTATCATCTTTAATAATTTGGGTATTAGAAACTACAGGAAAAGAATCTTTTAAAAAATCCATCGATTTTCTTTTAGCTTAAAAGCCTCATTATAATCACTTACATTTGGCTCCTTCGATGATGTATCTGGTTTGAGTTACGTCTTAACAAGAAAATAGCACTGCATTACATCTCATTGTGACAATATTATTGAACTTAAACCATTAAAAATCCCGAAATAGGAACAATTTCACCACTTTGTCCCTAGTATTGAACTTGTTCGACAGGGCCCTTTGTTTTACACAATAGGTATTAATAACGATAACACACACTCTCAAAATATACCCGTATCACTTACATTGACTCTGAAGTCTGAACTCAAGTGAATTCTGGTAGGGAACTAGCGACTACAGCCTGTCTAACGAATGCACAATTGCACAATGAACACAAAACGCACGTAGTGCCATCTTTTTAAGTAAAGAATATTTATTTTTTGAACATTTAATTTTTTTTTATCCTTACCCTAAAATTAAAAAGCCTCAAAGAAAAAAGTTTGCTCTATTGTTCTATTAATAAAGATAATAAAAGTACGAACTTTTGTAATTGGACTTTTATAGTGCAAATAAGAAACTAGAAAGAAAGGTTGAATTAGAGCAAAAAATTTCAAATTTATGAAAAATGTTATCGTAACAATAACAAGGCATACTCCGATTACCATCAATTTTATTTTTGTCTTTTTATCATCAAAAGGCAAAGTCTCAATGTAAATTAGAATTAAAAAAGAAAAATAAATTTTTCGTTCCCCAAGCGAATTTTTTTCGTTAACCAACCGATTCTTTCTTCATCCTTTTCCACACCTACCAAACCATCTCAACATACTTATATTTATATTCTCTCATTACCCCTTTCTTCACACCATAACATCTCTCTAATAAGTTCATTCCCTCATTTTATTAATTCTTCTCACACCTAGCATGCCCTAAGATTGTCCATACTGAACACATGTAATATTTTATTTTTAATTATTATTTTGTTATTATTATTATTATTTTATTATTATAATTATTATTATTATTATATTATTACTAATTATTTCTCTTGTGACCGTGCTTTTTAACCTTAATATTTTGACCTTTTGATAGCTATTTCTCCTTATTCTGATATACTCTTTCCTCCTCTGAGCTCTCCCGAGTATCTGAAGTTCTTATCTCTGTGTCCTCTTCTATCTCTTCAAGTCTTCCGCAAGAAAAATCTTTTGAAGAAGAAGTATTTTTTGGCATTTTTAGTGCTGACTGGATGGGCTTGCAGTTATACTTCTTTGATTTCTCATTGAATAAACTAATATTTCTTGAGAGAGGTCCTTCCGAATGGTGTTTGCAGAACCTAAGGTGATTCTCTGTGAAAGGAGGCGCAATATTCCATATTTTGTCATTTCAACGAAACTAACAAACCTTGGTGTAACTCCTGCTTGTTTCTCGTGCTATTCGCCCAGGGGACCGCTGCCCTTCGAAATTACCATAATCCTTCAAGCCACAAGAACTCGGGTTCATTTAAATTTCATCTTGAAATATTTCAAAATCTATCTCTATGACACAAATAAACCTTTTTTTTTTCTCCATAGAAAAACGTGATGATCTTTTCTGTTCCTTCTTCGTATGCCCTATTCTCTGGCATTTTGCTGAAATTGTTAGCTCTTGTTCCTCTGTTCCCTCTTGTAGTATCTTCCGATGACATAACTGCCAATCCTTACCTTCTATCAAAAATCTAACCTTGGATCAAACTTTTTGGCTTCCACCCTTCACAACTTGACG
>JABUQX010125507.1:0-17500 GCA_015478945.1 Trachelipus rathkii
CTGTTTGGAGTTGTTTAACCGTTTTCGCATTTATCGTGAAACCTTTCGCGTTTCGTGCGCCACTTCATATATATATATATATATATATATATATATATATATATATATATAGGCCTATTATGTTTAAGAGTTTTTGAGTTATGATTTTTTTTTTTTCAACAATGCTGTTAGTATATGTTACCAACGATGAATGACAGTCTTCTCGGGCATGATTCAAATGTATGATAATAATTTAATTAATTATTTAAAAATCACATTTATATCAATAAAATTTTAAAAAATGAAATATCTCGAAAAGTACGACACTTACAGAAAAACCAATTACATATTTGAAATCAGCGTATAAAGCTTATTACAAAAATGTAAAAAACAAAAAAAATTTTTTTTTTGCATAAATGAAATATATCGAAAATTTAACTTACTTACAGAAAAACCAATTACATCTTTGGCCTCATCGTGGAAAGTTTAACTACCCAGAAATCACTTAAAATAAAAAAAAATAAAAAAATAAAAATTAGGGGCTCGAGCCGACGGGAGACAGAGGGGGACGTTTTCCATACCCCGTAGGGGAGGGGCGGAGGAACCCCCGACCCAAATACCAAAGAGCGGGGTTCCGGAGACCCTCCGAGGAGGAAGGGAATTAGTCAGGCGAGAGACCCCGACTCCTACCATCTTTGCGGTTTACCCTTGGGTATTCCTTTAGTTAAAAAAAAAAAAAAATTAAAACTGACGGAGTCGTAAAACGTAACAGGTTCCTCTATATTTTTAAAACATGTCCATCACCCCTTAAAATAACTGTTAGGATCATATACAAGAAATATATAAAAAAAAAAAAAAAAAAATCAAAACTCACGGAGTCTTAAAACATAACGGGTCTATATATATATATATATATATATATATATATATATATATATATATATATATATATATATATATTAAAAATAAGTTTTTTATAAAAACACAGATATATATATATATATATATATATATATATATATACTGTATATATATATATATATATATATATATATATATATATATATATATATATATAACTATATATATATATATATATATATATATATATATATATATATATATATATATATATATATATATATATATATATATATATATATATTAAACACATGGTTTTGTTGTAAGTTGACCTTAGAAAATATCAATCCTGTCACCTGAATATATATATATATATATATATATATATATATATATATATATATATATATATATATATATATATATTTATATATCTATCTATATATATATATATATGAAAAGTTACTTAACGGCTACTGGTGGATTAGTACGAGAAGGCTTGGGGGCATCTGTAATTGTGGCGTAGGATTGCCTTTGATTTGTCTGATATTTTTCTTTGAGCTGGCGTATAGCATCTCTCTTGCTCAATTTATGTATGGTACATAACTCCCAAACTTCCTGTTCAAACAGGTAAGACGGGCCTTTGAAGAAAGAAGCACTGTGGGGTCCTCCACAGTTTCTACAGATAGGGGTATTTTCACAGGGAGTGTGAAATAATTCTCCGCAGATTGGGCATATGTCATCGGGACCCCTACAGTATTTTCTGGGATTACCAAACCTTTGACAATTGAAGCAACGTCAGGGTCGAAGGATAAACGTACGAACATTATGACTTGTGAACCCTATTTTCACCTTTGTAGGTGGATGAGGGGTATTAAAGGTCAGCAGTAAAGGATGGTTTGATTTTTCAGGCGAGTCCCTATGAGGGGAAATCTATAAATATTTGTAACGGAAAATCTCTTCTGCTGGAGATTTCTCACATTGACAGCTAGTCTTCATCTTTCTGTTCATAGCAATAAATAGTGCTTTTAGATGTGTTTCTTATTTCATCAGGAGTAGAAATAAGAGGAATATTTGCGAGAGACGTTAAGGATGACAGAATGGAACTTTGATTTCGGTTAGCAGCTTGTATGAGAATGGACCCACTTCTCATTAATGTGACTGGAGGGTAGGGACCGACCGGGGCTGGAATTTTGCCGGGGCCGGGGCCGGGGCCGGGGTTAGCTAAAATTAGAAATGTAAGTCAAAAACACTGAAAGTCTTAAAACTTAGGATTAAAATTAAATATAATTTCAATTAATTAATAATTTAACTTTTAAAAAAGGAATACATTTAATTAATTCAATTAAATAAATATTTTCGAGAGAAATTTTTAGAAAATAATTAATTTTCTAGAAGAATAAGTTGTATTAAATATATATATATATATATATATATATATATATATATATATATATATATATATATATATATATAACTATATATATATATATATATAATATATATAATAATAATATATAATACTTTATATATATAATATATATATATATATATATATATTTAAGAAACTACTTTGTCGTAGTGATATATTTACTTTAGAGAGGGAAGCCTTAGTTCTTTTTTAATTAGCTTTACTGTCACTTCATTTTATTAATAAATGTACACAAATTAAAAACATTGTTAAAGACACTTTTTTTTAATGAAATAAATTTTAAAAGGGAAAGCTAATTTTCGTCCCGACACGCGAGACCTCTTCAGGCTAAGGGACTGGATTTCTTTCTTGATATTCGTCAGTTCAAGTGTGTTTCAGTTGGTCTGCTATTTTTTTCATGGTTTTGTTGAAATATTTTGATGTTTTCAGATATTCATTTTGTATAAAATCTATCTTAACTTCACCGGGATGCTTATTGTAGTTGTCACCATTATAAATGCAAAAGGATTCCATGATTTTGCGATGGTTCGTGTGATTGATATTTCTGATCATCTTTATATTTGATATTGATAGAGTGGCCTGTGTTACGCCTATGACTTGTTAAAGCTGAATTTATGCTGTCCTTTTTTTCCTGATTTTTGGCCGGGGCCGGGGCCGGGGCCGGGGCCGGGGCCGGGGCCGGGGCCGGGGCCGGGGCCCCGGTCGGTTCCTACTGGAGGGTCTTCAATTCCTAAAACTTTTTCAAGTGCATCACTGAGAAAAATAGTTCTGTGCTCAGTGAGCGCTTTGGAGGTAGTGGATCGCAGTATGAAATATCGGAAATGATGTGTCTGCTGGCATTCCTGGAGGAGGTGCAGCATGTGGAGTAGACGAATGAGGACGACTATGACGGGGGGCACCTTTGTGGGATTGCCCGGACCATTTGGGCACCTGGGGTGTTTGGGGTATGCTAGTCGACGAATCGCTGGAAATATGCAAAGGACCCTCAGGTGTAGGAGAAGGAAGTAAAGCACAGGCACCTGCTGGTCTAGAAGTAGTAGGGACCGCAGCAGGGTCAGGCTGGGAACCTGACAGATGGTAATTGTTGTTGTTGATGTTAAACTCACTTTGGTTTAAACACGTTTTTCTGTTAAAGACTTTTCCATAAAATTTAACCTCAAACTTCGTCTCCATGGATGAACAGTAATGACAATAAAGCAAATGAACCATAAAAGTGAATAACAGGATGGGCTGGGAAGGCGTATATTTCATAAGGAAGGGTAATCCTTCTCCCCACAACAGGTTACAGTCCAGAGACCCACACAACCTCCCGGACCCCACCCCGTAGGGTAGGCTGTGGATGTGGCCTCGTAAAGATCCCCCAGAACTCTACGCCGGTTCCCACCCGTGTACCACATGGCAACTTATATCTTCATGTAGAGCCCAAGATTATACACCAAAGTGCAGAACAGCCTCCATAAGTGGATAACAAAGGTTCGGGTTTCCTACAATTGGCGGCCCAGTCAAAGGTGAGCTAAAAGGACTGGTTTTTCTTCTGTACCCTCATCCACGGGGAGGAAGTGTGGGGTGAACTGAAAACCCGTGCGGGAAGAGGCACCGGATAGCCCAAGGAACTGTGACGGGAAAAAGGGAGAGCAACTTTTTAAAAACGTTTAAAGGGATTAATGAGTGGGAATGTTAGAATCTGTGATAAAGAAGATGGATTGAAAAGACGGAAGATTTATGAAAAATGAGGGGGAAGAATGAAGGTTGAAAGATTACGTATGTGCAAATGCTAATGCTCGAATGCACAACAAATGCACATACTACTGCTGGGGCCAGAGAGATGCAGAAAGTCCCCTTTAGCATTGGTTCCTATTACTATGTCATGCTCCAGCTTATAATACAAGTCTTAAACTACAAACCCACAACCAGAGTATAACATCATAATAAGAATGAATACCCCCCTGCTGGGGTATATATATATATATATATATATATATATATATATATATATATATATATATATATATATATATATATATATATATATATATATATATATATATATATATATATATATATATATAATTTAAATTAAAAATATGTTTATGAGAAAAGTGAAAAAATTTCTGTTTAAAATTAAATTGTTGTTTTGAGTGCTTAAAATAAATATGTTGATTCAAAAAACTTATAATACCATTGATATAAATGATGTAAACACTATGCAATAAGCAATATAAAACATTGATTTTAAAGGTTAAAAAAAATTATTAGTTTTTGGCTTTTTCAAAAAAAAATTTTTTACCCTAGTTTCATTCCATTCCTGCTAATTCACAGTAAATTTCTTTAATTCTTTTTAAAATGCCTAACATTTTTATATATTGCATATTGGCGATATCCTTATTGCAACTCGCACTCATAATAAGCAATAAAAGATACTAGAAATGGTATTGATCAGGTTAAAAGCTTTTAATTTGAAGATTAGTGTTAGTAAGTGCCAAATTGGAAAATCTCGAGTTGCCTATTTATGTTTTGATGTCTCAAGGTTCCGTTCTCCTTAATGAGGTAAATGAGGTTAATACTGCCTCTAATTTGAAAATCCCAAAACCTAAGACTTTTAAAAATCTGCCTTCTTTCATAGGTAGTCTAAAACTAAATTACTTTCTCCCCTCTCTTCCTGGTATCTCTGAATTGTTTCTGCCCTTCTTTATTTTCTCAAAGGTTCACCATACTCTAAACTTAGTGAAAAATGAAATCCTGAGGCGGAAGAAGAATTTAATAGGCAAAATTATCACTCAAATAAGCAATATTTTTAGATTTTCATTCGAATAGCTCCCAAATAGCATGTATATATATATATATATATATATATATATATACAAACCAAGAATTATATAACTGCTACTGCTATATATATATATATATATAAAAGATATATATATATATATATATATATATATATATATATATATATATATATATATATATATATATATATATATATATATATATATATATATATATATATATATATATATATATATATATATATATATATATATATATATATATATATATATATATTATATTAATATTATATATATATATTATATATAATATATAGTATAATAAATATATATATATGATAGTATATATATATATACCTCATATATATATATATATTTAATATATATATACCTGGGTACTTTAAGTAAAGTTTGAAATGTGATAACGATATAGCTGGAGAAAATCGTGAAATAATTTTGATATGCAAGAAATAAAACCTTATAAAAATTCTAAATTATTTAAATAACGCCTTAAATAAGGCGTTTTCGATTTTTCACAAGATTTTATGGCCAAAGAAAATGCTAAAAATTTTTTGTTAATCGTGTTTTCATCACTCTCAATTTCGTTGATAATTATAATCGTTAAAAAAAAAATAGGCTCACCAAATCGCAAAATCGTTAAAAAATTCTGTGTAATATAGACATAGATAATTCCTGTATAAAATAGCAACCATACAGAATTAATAAAATTCCTTATACGTTTGGTGAGCCATTTTTTTACGATTTTGTGCTTAGTTTACGAAGAACGAAACTATAAAAAATTATTAGCATTTTTATACCTTAGCAAGTGTCAAAAATCCGAAAACGCCTTATCATTTTAAATTCTGTGTTGAGGTAAAGGCTTCAGAAAAGATTCCTCTAATTGATGCAAATCTTACTCAATTAAAATAAATTAATGATGAAAATAAGTGATATATTATAAAGATAAATATAAATCTAAATCCCAACTATATATGTTTATTGTTTATGATTGTATATAGATATATATATAATATATATATACTATAAATTATATTATAAATAATATATATATATTTATTATATATATATGTTCGTATATAACTAATAGATACCCTAGTATAGTATAATAAATCCTAAACCTGTTTAAGGTAATACTATATATACTTATATATATATATAGTTAGATGGAGTGAGAGAGAGAGGAAGAGAGGAAGTATGAAAGCACGAGAAGACTTTCACTTGGATTTACTTTTTTTTTCTTATCCTTACCACCTGATGAGTATTTTTTTTGTTACGGTTAGATTATGTTAAGTTATGTATGATATATTTACCTTATTTTTCAATTGTTTACGTATAGATTATGTTCAGGAGGACCATAATGTTAGTTATATATTTATATAAACTTATTTAGGTTAAGAGATAGGTATTAAAAAGGTTAATGGTTAAGGTTAAGGTCTAGGTTGTGTTAGGATATAAGGTTAAGGTTGAGATTAAGTTAAGTGTTAGCTGTTAGGTATTGTGTTAGAGTTATTATTTATAGTATTATCGTGTAAAATATTAATATTTTTTAGAATATTTTTTTTCATGGATATTATGAAAGTAATGATGCTCTAGAGAAGAAGGTATTTGCTTGACATTTATAAAAATATTATATAAAAGTCTTAAATGGTACAATTTTACCCATTGTACCGTCAATCAATCCAAAAATTTATCGTAGATAATATATAGTATATTGTTTATATAATATAATTAGTTATATATATAAATATATATTATATATATATATTATTAATTATATTATAAGTATATAATAATTTATATAATTATATATATTGTGATAGTTTAATATATGTATATATATATATATAATTATATATATTATATAAGTATATATATATAATTAATAATATGTGTGTGTGTGTGTGTGTGTTGTGTGTGTGGTGTGTGTGTTGTGATCGGATGTTACTAGAGGAAAGAAAGAAAAAGCATAGGCAGGGAAAAAGATTAAAGAAAGAGAAAAGAATCAAAAAAGCGTAAATGAGCCTCTCTCATAAAGAGAGGGAAAAGAGAAGAATCAAGGGAAATTGTTTTGAAAGTATAGTAGAATGAAATACGGAGAGTATCCAGAGACAGAAGAGCATTACTCTGAAAAAAATAATAACGAATAAATATTTTAGCAATATTAATTTGAAAATTTTAGAAATTAGAAAAAAATAGTAATATTATCTAAACCGACGTTACAAATTTTTTAAAAACTGTGAAGTAAAAAATGTTTATTGATACGTGTTCTTTTGCAATATAATATATTGAGGGAATCAACGACTGACAAAATACGATTCATGTTTGGGCTTGAGCAGAGTACCTTGAATAGATTCCATTAATCATAAGGAGTTTGTACAAACCGTCCCGACAGCTGCAGATCAGATGACGTCTCTCAATATGGACCTCTCGATGTAAAAAGGGCGTTTGGCTCGAACATCCTACATGCTTTTCTCGTCTCACTGCACAGGCGGTGGTTTACGTATCCAAAATATAACGCTTGAAGGCGTGACGCCTCCCCCCAAACATATGTGTTCTAAAATTACCAATCTAGTAATAATAACGACTAATTTAGTGTGCTAACAGTTAATAGTGATAATAGTGGATAGCTAAATTAATTAGATGTTATTATGTTATTGAGAGATAGAGCTTGTGTTAGTGATTGAAAATATTATTTCAATTATTGGTATTAACTATGTAACTGGATAATAGTGCAGTGATGAAGAATTCATCTTATGATGGTAGTGTTATATATAGTTTGTATATGTATATGTGTATCTATGAATAAGTAAATGTGTCGCTTGTATAAGTAACTATAATAAATTTTTCTTTTTAAGTTATGATATATTTCCTATTTATTTGATTCTATGATGCGTATATTTGAGCACGTTCGCCATGCAAAGCGAGGGGGTCCTAAGGTTCGCAACTGGTCGGGGTGGGAAGAATGTGAGCTATTCTCAAATTGGGCTTGGCTCCGTCCTGCTCGACACTCTAAGTGAGAATACACCCCCCGCCCGAAAGAAAACACTTCTCAACTGATTCCAGACATCCTTATAGATTAGGTCTCTCTGCCTGTGAGTGGTGGTGTTTATCTCTGAAAAAAAAAAAAATATATATATATAGTATATTATATATATATGTATAGAATATATATAGTATATATATATATATATAGTATATATATAAGTTAATAATATTATAACTATATATAATATATGATATATATATATATTATTGTTGGATTATGTTGTGGTTGGTGTGTGTGTATTGTGCGTGTGGCCATATTAGTGATATGTCTGATTGAAGTAAGAACCTTAAAATTTTTTTCAAAATTGAATTTTTTTTTTGTAAAAAAAAAATTTATTTTCAGTAAAAATAAAGAAAAGAAATTAAATTTCTTGTATTTCCTCATTTTTCGATATTTTTGTTTTTCACAAATTATATTATACGGCAATATATCGACACGCCATTCCCAAAACTCTACATAAGTATTCGCTATAATTTTATAATATATATATATTTATGATTTAAATTATTTAATAGTTATTTATTATAATATTATTAAATAATATATATATATATATGTATAATTAATTATATATATATTATTTTATTATTAAATCTATATTATATTAATAGTATAATAATATATATGTATATCGCATAAATATAGTTATATTATATATAAGTTTTAACGTATAGTGATATGAATATTTATATGGTTATTAAGTATAATAATATTAAATATTATTATATAAATATTTAATATAAGAGTATTATAATATAATATATAAATATTAAGTTATTACTGATTTTACTCATATGTATATTATATCATATTAATAATATATATATATATTATATAAGTATATATATATTAAAATAATTTATAATTTATAATATATATTATTAATATTAAGTAATAGAATATATATATATATAATATAATTATTGTAATAAATAAGTCAATTGTTATAATATATTATTTTAATAATTTACTATCATACATTATATATTCATATGAATCATATATTAATATATATAAATATATATAGGGTTGGGATTAATAAAGGTATAGTATTAGGTTTATTTGTAGCAAATTTATATATGGTTAGATAGAAAAAGGTATTGATATTTTGTGAACAAAAAACGACCAATCTAAACGTTAACTTCATATCACTAATTTTTTATTTATCCTTTATTTTTACCCGTGCCACAATAAATATTCAACATATTATATTATCATTTGTAAATAAATTTATAATTGGCTTAACACACACACACAATTAACATATTTTACAGATCAGCTCGACTCACAACAACACACACACAACACACCACAATAAATCTATAAATATGAATAAGCTATCTTTCTTTTTAATTTTTAATCAATAATTTAATAATATATATATCACTATGTATATATTATATATACTTATTTTATATATTATATATAATTATATAATTAAAATATTGAAGAGAAATATTTTTTATAGTTTGTTTTTTTACAGAGATAAACACCACATCGAGCGGCAGAGACCTATATCTTAAGGATTTCGCGTGTGTACGTCATCATTACTAAATTCATGAAAAAGATTCAACCACCGAAAGATCAAAGGACAAAAAAGAGATAAAAAAATCAAGAAGCATGAATTATAAATATTCAAAAATAGATCTTACGATCCGATATATAAGGCTCATTTTTAAATAAAACAGTTTTAACCCCATATGAGTAAGAGTAGGAGTCTATTGTGATAGGCGCTAATGGATTTTGAAAATTCTTTTCTTATAGCAAAATCAATTACTTCATGCCGAGAGCATGTAAGGAAGATACTGGTCAGATGAGGACGTGAGAAACTCTTTAAACTTCATGATACACTGCCGTTAATGCTACACTGTTACCCGGGCCGAGCTCTTTTTCACGACTAGTCTCACGCATATTTATTCACATGCTGAATTGCTTATACTAATCTGTAACGAAGATTTTTAATTAAATAGGAAATTATTTCTTTCGATAAAATTATTAATAATGACTTTCTATATTTTTATCTATAAAATATACCAATAGAACTATTATCGATTCTACTGAATTTCTCACAGAAAACCATAATCTTTACATAATCAAATATCTAATTTCTCCACTCACATCAACATATATTTTACTTAGATAATTACTCTACTCATCTTCTACGCACGGTATTCTCATACGATATTAATTTTTTCATCAGCTCGTTATCTTCTAACCCGGCCTCGTAATTCAGAACTAAGCAATATAACTTACAATATTTTCTCGTCTGGCTTATTCCTTGACTCGTATCAAACCGCTATCATTAATTCTAACTAAATGCTAACTTATATTTTAAGGGAACCATGGGATTTTCTGTTATCGTTTAATATATCAACATTTATATTTCACTGCATTAGCCTATCAAATTATCGGTTAATTGTGATATTAACTAGGAGTTGTCTCTAGGACACATTTTCTGTTTCTTGGGGTGGCGGTCAGATCGTTTCATAGTCCTCTTCACGTCGGTCATCTTCTATTGGATATAGTACTCCCGTTTAATCATTCCTCTCTCCAACAGCGTGAGTCGTCTTAAGACGAATGTTAGAGTACAACGTAGATGTAAGATCTCAGAGGATACGATATTATCTCCGCTTCGATAAGCTTCTACAACCATTATGAGTCAACTCTTTTAGTAGTCCTCTAGCAGAGAATTGAGATATTCGCAATCCTCTTGGACCATCCACTCAGTGGGAGTACTTTGGTCATTCGAAGGGATCTTGAGTTAACAACAGACCTCTAATCATGATGATACTTATAAATTCAATTCGATTGCAATTGTATGGAACACCAAAAAATACATTACATAGAGATCCGATATGTTTGGGTATTAGAATTAACAATATGAATATAAAATCCGCATTTTGAATTGAGCAAGTGACTACATTCGATAAAATCAAATAACAACCATTCTTGTTAAACTATCACAGGTCTCTTTTAACATTTAAGCTCGTTGAAAAATTTATTTAGAATTATTGCTATACATTATATAAGGTCTCGAGAGAATCTAAGACTGTGGCGAAAATATGAGTATAATTCCGTCTTTGTCAAAAGTAAAGTTTTCCTGTCTTGGAAGTCGATCATTAATTACTATATTCAACACTATGAAATCCTTTCATTCTTTAATTCCAATCATTTATTTATGAGATGGAGCAGCTTCATTATGTGACATTCTTTTTTAAGAATTCTCTATACCTATCTTGTTTTATCTTGAGATATTGTTTTTTTTCCGTTGAACTTGGTCTGGCCCTTTTTTCTTTCACTGTTCCTTCTAGTTCATAATATAATAGACGTCATGCGTTGGATGAGATTATTGTTTATGTGTACGGCCTTGTTACTTAGTGTACTAGTTCTATACTCGGTATTTACTTATACACTATATTATAATCAATACTATGATTCATTAATATATACGCCTCCCACCTTTACTACACACACAGCTGCGGGAGTCAATACTGATTCATAGTATAGTAGTATACTATAGTTATTATATATATATAGTATATACTGATATAATATGCAAGAGAAGTAGATGTGATATATAGTATATAGGTAGGTATATATATATGATAAGGTATATATATATTAGACTATATATATATGGGGAAATCACTATTATCTAACGAAATTATTGGTTTGATTGGAGGTGAAATAATAGGGTAAAGAAATTGTACGATTTGAGACTTATAATATTTATTAATCAAGGCAAATACCTTCTTCAGCATCAATAACTCACATACCTGAAAAAATATCATCATAAAAAATATTTTGCGAAATCTAAATTAAACTAACCACCTAACGTAAACTAACTTAACCCTAAGCTCAACCTTAGACCTTATAGCGTCTAACCATTAAACCTCTACGCTAACTAATAGCTAACCTAACCTACCTTTAACCTAATAAAGTAAAAAATAACTAACATAACTAACATAATCAACGTAACAAGTGTGAAAAATAAGGTATAAGCCTTACATAATGAAACATTAATCTAACGTAACTGTTAGTAGTGAGAGCTGCAACCGTAAGGTGCGCACAGACGAGTGTGACTGTTGATGACGGATCAGCCATCACGTTTACACCGAGTTGATTCTTATGTGAGTACATATAATAGACACAGTTTTGCATTATAGCGAGGAGGAGAGAGAGAGAGAGAGAGAGAGAGAGAGAGAGAGAGAGAGAGAGAGAGAGAGAGAGAAACTTCGTCAAATTTATGATGTAAGCTAATAGGGAAGGAAAAGGTTATCAGATTTGTCTATGGCAACGATTGTTGGCGTAACAGACAGGCCTTTATTGCGGTCAATTAGGTTTGTAAATTTTTTCAAATACTGTCAATTTTCTTTTTGTTAGATGCTATGTTATATGAATTTAGCATGAAAATTAATGCACAGTTTTGTTGCAATGTGTTTAGTCCAGGATTGCTTTCTTTTTGACTGAATATATAGAAATTAATGTTCCGAAACGAAATTCCATAAAAAATTCGTAGATTTTAATGTCGGTAAGTTTTGTTATTTTCAAAATCAAGAATCTACATGAACCACGGTTGAGACATTGTTGCAAAAATTGTTGAATAAGAAAATACGGAATATATGATATATATAATAATATATATATATATTTATTATTCACACCCTCCTCAGTATATATATATATAATATATACTATATATTATATATATATATATATAGTATATATATATATATAATTATATACCACACTCATAGGACATACTATATATTACTATATATATATATAGTACCTTCTCATCATACTCATATATATATATTACTCACTTATATTATTAATTCACTCTTATATTCGCACTATATCCCCGCTTATGACCGATTTAGTTAATTATCCAACATTCCGCTCGAAGATATAGAGCGTGTTGGTATGCTGCATTGTATAAGTTGGTAAAACTGTTGGAAAATATTATGCATTTTTAGAAGAATCTGAATTTACAATAATATTAACGACAATTGAGTAGAAAAAAGAAATATTTCCTTTTGTCTTTTTTTTTGTGGGTTCACTGTAGGCTTATAAAAATAACATAAACTCTAAGCTTTTTTTTTTATTTTAAATTTGATATATATGCACATAAAGTTTGGCAGAGACGTCATATATAATATATATAATCTGATAATACCTATTATATGTATTTCCGAGCTCTATATATACCTATAGTTATATGCCTATATATATATATATCTATATATATTATATAATAGATATATATATATACCCCTATACTTAATATTATTATATATATTATATACCGTAGGGTAACATAATCAAAATAGCCTGTTGAATCGCGCTCGCCATTTATTGTAGCATTATATATAATTAGGAGAGGCCCTGGGAAGTAATTTTTCAAAAACAGCAGGGGGAGCTTATCTACCAATATATATTACTACCCCAGAGACAGTCCTCTGATAATAATAATATGATTAATAATCACTGGTGGTTTTAAAAATTTTACTCTCAGGCCTCCCTATTAATTATTAATTTATGCTAATATATATATAATATATATATTCACTATATAGATAGGGTACTTATTACTGAGGGCTAACTATATATACTATTATATATATATATATATTATGTACTAATAATACGGATAATATAGTGAATTGTAACTATATTATATATATCTATAATATAATACTATAATTATATATTATAATATATTATATATATATATATATATATATATATATATTATATATATATATATATATATATATATATATACTAGAGAGCGGAAAATTTTATAGTTTTTTTTTTTTTTTTTTTTTTCTTTCGTCGAAAATTTAAAAAAAAAAATTTATTTCCCCCATTTAGGGGGGCTCGAGCCGACGGGGGACAGAGGGGGGGGAAGTTTCATACCCCGGAGGGGAATGGTCGGAGGAACCCCCGCGACACCCAAAGACCAACGAGCGGGGGTTTCCCGGAGACGCGATCACTGGAGGGGGGATTAGTAACCTCCCCGTCGATCCCACCGGGAGGCCGAGGACCCCAACATCCTGCCATCTTTGCGGTTTACCCTATGGTAATTTCCTTTAGGTCTAAGAAAAAAAGATATTAATTATTACTTTCCAAGAAACCAGCATCTTGTGGTAGTTACTTCTTAACTAAAAGAATCCCAAACGTTAGGGTAAAACCGCAAAGAGATGGCAGTGAGTTGGGGTCCCGTCGTTTGGCCTCCCGGTGGGAGACGGTTGGGGGGGACTAATAAACCGCCCCTCGGGGAAGGATTACTCTGGAACCCCCGCTCTTTGCTTTTGGAGTAGTCGGCGGGGTTCCACCGACCCAATCCCTCACGGGGTATGAAAAACGAGTACCCCCCTCTGTCCCCCGTCGGCTCAACGCCCCCTAAATGGGGGGATATTAATGATGTTAAAATATTAAAAATATTTTTGCGATGAAATAAGCAATAAAAAAAAAAAAATTAAAAAAATAAAAAAAAAGATATAAAAAAAAGTAATAATATCCCTTAGAAATTTTCCGCTGATTCCAAATATATAATTTGTTTTTAACTGTAGGAGCTGCCGGTCCTTAGTTACATACTGTGAGCATTAAAAAATTGACTCTGACTCATCTATATATAATATATATATTAGGTATCTAATATATATAGAGTATATTATATATATATATATCTATATATAATATATATATATATGATATATTAATTATATATAAATATATATATATATATATATATATATATATGATATAGTATAGTAATATATATATGATATATTATAATGATATTATATACTATATATATTATACTATATAATATATATATATAATTATTTATATATAATATATATATAAGTGATGGGACGATTATGAAATTTTTGCGTATGCACGATGACGAGTGACGATCGACGATTATCAGTAAATTTTGAGTATGAACGGTTGAAGTTTATTTCACATTGAGGCGAAAAAATCTCTCTCTCTCTCTCTCTCTCATGTAAGGAAATATTTAAAAATATATAATAAGCATACGTATATATATTATATATAAATATATATATATATATATATATATATATATTATATAATATATATATAATATGATATATATATATATATATATATATTATATATATAGTATAGTATATATATATAGGGGCACAAGGCTGTAGACAGGGGGGGCAGGGGTTCAACCCTCCGAATTTATTTAATTGCACCAAAATTTTTTGATTCCTTAAGTCCTCCGTTAATAATAATAATAGAGCAATTCAGAAAATAATATCACTGGAGTCATTTTATAAAATAAACATACTACATACTATAATAATAATAATGAATTTAAAAGGAGAAATATAATTAATAATAATATAAATAATATAACTAATGATATGAAAAGTAATTTATTAAATGAAATGATATAAAATATTTGTGGTCTGTTACGATTTCTTAGGTCAGTGGTTGTTCCTCATATATGTAATAAAATATTTAGAACAGGGACTTAAATGTAAGGTTTTCCAAGTTTGAGATGATAGCAAATTGGCTACCTCAGTTAGGAATAATGATGGGTGTATAAAGATTTATCGTCGGCGGAACGGCGGCAAAGTTGTATGGCGGCTCCGACTCCGGCTCTCCGGCTCCGGCTCCATCATTTTAAAATGCTACCCGGCTCCGAACTTCCGGGCTCCGCCCTCCATCATTTATTATAACATTACACGGCGGGCCATTCCGACTCTCCGGCTCCACCTGAGGCATGTTTCTTAAAATTGCTCGGCTGTCGTACTTCCGGCTCCCGGCCCTCCGGCATTTTTTTTATATTGTTTGAGTTTACAGTGGGTTGATGCTCCCGGCCTCCGGGCTTCCGGCTCCGGCTTCCGGCTTCCGCTCCCGGCTCCGATACTAGTTAATAAGCTCTCCTTATTCACTATATTTTAAAATATTTGAAATCATGAACTTTGTCTTACAAAAATTTTATGGCTTGATGAAATTGCCGGTTTGTAACATCTTCGAAAGTGTGCAATTGAAATAAAAACCCAATCCCGTCTCTATTATTGGAGTATGAAATACGAAAAAGAAATTAAAAACACTTTTAGAAAAACTTATTGCCATCACTCTTCGCATCCCGAACTGCCGCCATGCATTTACGTTAATAATTTTAACTAAAAAAGTTTTTTTTAATTTTTCCCTTTTAAAAACGGAAAAACTTGTATTTTAGTTCACTTAAAGATTGAAAATATTTCCTCTTTGAGACTATGAGCTGCGCTGAACGTTGTAATTTTAATTTATTTTAAAACATGTTTTTATTTAAAAAAAAAATAATTCATTCTTTCTCCAAATTTTAAAAATTAATTTCTTAGCATATTTTATTTCTTATATTTATTATTTTTTTATTTTTCTTCTTATTATTATTATTTTCTTTTAATTTTCTTAAAAATAAAACTCTTCAATAAAATCTCCCTCAGCGATCTCCTAAGATCCAATTTTATTACTTTTTAAAGGGCAGAACAATAAGCTGCTTCAAATATTCACTTGACTAAGGAGAAGAAAGCTGCAATATTGTGTAGGCCGCGATCTTGAAAAATTTTAGGATAGGTAGGGAGAATGCCTCTCTTAATTAACTTGACTATTCTTTGATTTCCGGGTGGATTTATTATTAATTTTCATCTAAGCTCAGCGCTTGTGGGAAAGTAATATCGTGACTAACGTTAAGTAGAGTAAGATTTTGCTAGATGGATTTTTTTGGCTTAAGGCGTCCGTTTTACTGGGATAAGATTGGTCTTTCCGTTTTCCAGTCGCTTTTTTTTGCATGCTCCAATTGGTCAATATTTTTAGCCTCTTCATTCTGCCAGAGTACTCCTTTCCGCGCTCACTAAGGGAGGATGCCTGAACTTGCTGAGACTATCTCGCGCACGTCGCGACTCCAGAATTTTCTCGATAGTATTGTTCTTATCTTAAGTCCTAGATCACAAGGAACATTCCTAGCTTTTAATAATCAGATTCTTCGGTTCTGAGGTAAGACATTCTGAACTGTGGATCAACAAGGATGGCCGACAAAAATATTTTGTTTTTCCATTTAAACATTCTTCTTCCCTTCTTTCTAGTTGAAATTTATGTAATTGAATAAAAAATAATCATAAAAAAAAAAACGAGGAAAAAAAACAAAAATTCTGCCCAGTCAAGACCTTTCTGACTTGGAATATTTTTTGTGAGTGTTTCGATTTTTGTTTCCCACTAACTATCGGCAGAGATGAAGGTTCCAGCGAGGCCGACCGGCAAAACGCATCAAATACTAATAATGGTCTTTTAAGTTGCAAAAAGCCTTTCGAGGCAATTAAGACATGTACTTCGTTCATCTTT
>JABUQX010125508.1:0-15519 GCA_015478945.1 Trachelipus rathkii
TATATATATAGCATATATATATATATATATATATATATTTCAATATCTTTGTAGCATTTCCAAGTGTCACGATTAATGATGAACTTAGAGAAATAGAAATCCTTGTAGGAAACAAGAATGGTGGAGATTAATTATTTTAAATAGAGGACTCCAGAAAGATAAAATAACTAAAAATTTTATTTACTCTAATGTGTATATTTCCTAAAATATTACTACAAAATATCTTGATGTCAACGTAAATATACAGAGATATAAATGGTAATGAATAATAGATAGCGTTTTCGAATGAGGAGTTAATTAGGTTCAAGATAAAGGAGGGATTCTCTGTCACCACTCAAAATTAAAGGCAATCCAGACAGCCTATACTTCTCCACACAGAAATTAAGGAAATATTGCTACAGTTTATGCTGTAACATGTGCAAATGTCTCGAATATCGTTATAAAATTATACACATGGGAGTTGGCCAATTTGAAATCTATTCAACATATCATAATCGTAATAATCATCATCCTACCCAGCAAAAAATCCCTGAAGGATTCCAATATGTTTCCTAATGAATTTTCAGTTACCATTAAGAAAATTCCTGATAGAGCCTCCAGGAATTTGAGGCCTTTCATACTGGTATTAAGATAGGAATTTTCAAATTCCCAAAGGAAATTTCCTTCCTAATTCCATATGTCATACCTAAAGGATCCTTATGGATTCCTTATGGATTTACAGGAATCCATACGAATTCCTGTAGGAAAAGTATAGTTGATGCAATCCAGAAACTTGCTGGTTCCAGAAGGAATTATCTGAAAAATTTTCCTAAGATAGCCCAAAGGATTACCCAAAATCCTGCAGGGAACATATAGAAAAGAGCGATATTCTCGTAGGATACCTGCTGGATAGGAAGCATGAAAAGATGGTTCTCAATGGAAATATCCATATATATATATATATTATAGCAGCAAGAAGATATATGCAAATCAAAGAAAGAGTATATATATATATATAAGCAGTATATATATATATATATATATATATGCGTATATATATATATAGTATATATATATATATATATGTATATATATGTATATATATATATACAAACACAACCACAATTCCTACAACAGCATCACTAAAAGACAATCACCAAATTCAGTTCTCACTTAATGATCAACAAAAAGTCAAAGATAATATATTAAACTTCAAGATCCCACATCATCACACCTCACCACATTCAAAGTTCCAGCACACCAAAATCTCACCCCATTCCCAAACCTCCCAAACCTTATAATAGGAATGAAAGCCACCAAGTAGCCTACAATAGATAACAAAGCTCAGTATAGATCTGTAAGGAGGAATCACTTACACCATATTCTAGTCAATTCAAACATCCCCAACAATAAAAACCACACTAGAATTCATCAACATAAACAAGCCAATCAAACAAGATCTCCCAGATCCTGAATGACTATGATCCGAATTTTTTAGTCTTCAGAACTAATTTATCAACACAAACCCTGATAAACCCGACCACCTCTCCATAATCGTAAAATACGAAACTACCAAGAAACCCCAACCAGAATATCAGGAAAACCCACACAAATTACAAAAGCAAATTGAACAAAATTCTCAGAATACATATAAACAATATACAATCAATAGCAATCTGAAATTCACCACACTAAACACAGCCATCCAAAAACTCTCTACATCACACTAAAAGCTGTTAAGAAGAGCGATACTTGGGTCATAAATGGAAATGGAAAAAATTTCTAACAACTAAACCTTACAAATGAAACTCTAAAAAACTATTCAGCATGGGAATGCATCAAACGCAATAAATTAAAAACACAAATCAATAATTTAAGCACACAAAATCCACAAACCTTATTTCAAATAATTTTAAACCCTCTAACAACAATACACACAAAACAAATAAATAGAACATTTAAATAAATATTAGAGAATTCAAAAAACAACCCAACTCCCAATCACGAATCTATGAAAAATTACAACATTCTATTCCCATAAAGAACAAAATAACAAACTCCAACATCCCCACAAATTTCAACACAAACAAAGTCATAACCCCTGCCAAATAGGAAGATAATGAAATGCCTTCCGAAATAAAAGGCAACCATGACCAGAGAATGGTAGTTACATCAACATTTTTAAGACACCATAATGAAATCAAAGAAGCAGTATCAACTGAACCAGAGAATGAGGTAGTGTACATCACCATTAAAGCTGTTAAAAATCACTATCATTAAAGAGCCATATACAAACAATAGTCCATCATCAGTTCATGATTCTCTCTTGAAAAAGAGTAACATTGGCTCCAAATAAACCGGTAAAGACCTGTAAATTCTCTTCCTACTGCCCAATTTTAGAGTTGAAAGATTCATCTCTTAAAAATTTTTAGAAAGTGCTTCATTAAACAAAATAAACCACACATCCTCAAACAAAGTTCCAACATATTTCCAGCAAAAACAACCCAGCAGAAAGAGTAGAAAACATGTATAAACTAAGAATATAATATTTAAATTGTAGTTTATACACATAAAACATTATTCGTGTTAGCACCCATTATAAATAAGGCGATCAGTCCCTGTGGAATAACCTAATAAAAACAACATCTCCAACACCAAGAAATATATTTCAAACTTCCTCGGTCGGAAGAACTGTCGCTAAATACAGATTAACAACACTCTATAACCTATTCACAGCAGATTCAGCAAAACCACAAACAGATCAACAACAAATATATGACAAATCCTGTTGGTGCTGATAACATCACCATTATAGCTACCACACACCAGAATCCAAACACAGCAACCCTAGTACCGTAAAATTTATCAATAAATACAGACTTACAAAATTGCCCTGTTAGGACTTCTCCATTACGCTAATTACAACAGACCGTCAAATCGGTACTACCAACCCACAAATTTCCCTAAATAACATTGATATCCCACTAAACAAAACACCCAAATTTCTAAGAGTATTATTGGACACACACACATTTAAGTTTCTCAAAACACATAGAAAACATAACAACATCAGCAAACAGGAAATTAAACATCCCAAGAACCATAAAGCACCGGATATCAAAATAACAAACATATATCCATCAAATTATAAAGGAAATCGTAAATCATCCGTCTATTACTAAACTACGTCACCCCATTGGCGGCATTCGGTCACAACCGCGAAACATGAAAAATCCAAAACAACCCAAAACAAGGCACTCAGAATTATAACAGGATGTACATTAACAACACACTTCAGCAACACTTACACGATGAAACAAAGATACTACCCAATAGACAAACAACTATAAATGATAGGCACCCAATTTTACGCTAAAAGATAGTCACCATGCACAACACTCCTGTCACACTGCACCCTCTAACTCCACCAATCACAGACTAAAACAACCTCTTTCCTACGCAGCCATATAATACGAACAAATCCTAAGTAATATCGAAACCAAACAAAACAACACCTTATATTTCAAACAAGTACAAACTCACCTAATAAAGCAATATTTAAGAAATAGACGACCAGATAATATACTATATTATACAATTATACTATACAATTATATATATTTGTTATCGATTTAATTGCCAACATTAACTGGTAAATAATTTATTGTGTATAAAGAATAATAAATAATTATGTGTCGCAATATCATAATAAGTCAAATGCTCAAATAATAATAATTTAAAAAATAAAGTTCTTAAAACTATAATTAATCGATTGAAAGTCAAACATATAATTTACTTTTGTTATCGTTAAGAATTAGATAAATATTAATTTTTGATAATTTTATATTTTGTTAATTATAATTTATATTTTACACATTTTCATATAAATGTTTCATTTTATTCTTACTGTCACATATTTGATTCTGGTAAATATGTAATAATTTCTGAGATTTGCTTACAAAGTTATTTAAAAAAAGTTTTATTTTGTCAGTTTACATAGATATTATATAAAATGAGTCTTTATATGATTTAAATATATAATTATTGTAATTTTAATTTTGAACAGATTTCAACAGGACAATTCCTATGTGTATAATTTTAGAACGATATTCGAGACATTCGCAAATGTAGCAATATTTCCTCAAGTTCTGTGTGTACAAGTAAAGGCCTTCTGGATTGCCTTTAATTCTGAGTGTGGACAGAGAGTCCCTCCTTTACCCTGAACCCATTCGAAAAATCTATCTCTTATGTATTATGTATTAGGTATTATGTATTATGTATTAGGGGGAAAGGTTTTAATTTATGTTTTTTTTTTGTTTTGCATATTATTTTTGTATAATTTTTGTTTTATATTAATGATTTATTTAAGAACTTTTTTTTACACTTGTTTTGGAGAAACGTTTCCAGCCAAATTTTCTTTGTTATTTCACGTTTTATATTTCACGCCTTAGGGATTTCAATTTAATGTAGTTTTATTTATCTATCTTCATTCATGGCGTTACTACGGGTTTTGATTCCCGCTTCTGATAGATTGCGAATAATAAACTCCGTTGAAAAACATTTGGCCTATTCCTATAAATATCATGGAGGAATATATATATATAAATATATATATATAAATATATATATATATATATAAGAGAGTTATATATGATGGTACGCAAGAATCAATGATATATAAGATATGGTATAAGGCGGCATATATATGGCGATATATATATATATATAAGTAGTAGTGGTATGAGTTGTAGTGCATATACAGCAGCAGGGCAGGTTTTTATGTTGTTACTACATATGTTATGCTATATATTATATATATATTGTTAAGCAGCGAGCATATGCTATATATATATATGATATATATATATATACATATATTATATAGCATATAGCATAAGAGCAGCAGTATATATATGGAAGGCGAGTAGCTTTGGTAAATTGAAATGCCCGAGATTTTAGCTAAGTGTTATATATATATATATATATATATATATATATATATATATATATATATATATATATATATATATATATATATTAAAAATATATATATTTATAATATATATATATATATGTTATATATATATATATATATATATGTTATATATATATATATATATATAGCAATAGTGGAGCAGAATGCAGCAGCAGCAGCATATAATAGCAATATTAATTTTAATATTGATACTGGCATACAAAAACTGCTAATTATGAATAATAAACAAATAAATACTAGATAAAAATCAAGAATTTATTATATCAATGATTAGGTTTTTAAAACTGCCTTACAGAGGAACAGAGTTTAAACTTGTATAAATAAAACCGGTTAAAGAGTTTTAAGCTGATTATTTTGTAAAATGTTTAGAAATTCAAAAAGAAACAAAACTAAAATTAAAAGATCCCCGTTTCTAGAAATTGGTACAAAGAATTTAAAATGACTTCACTCAAATACTATTGTTTTTCACACAATCATCGATTAAACTTTAAATCCTATCATAGGAAAGAGTCACAATAATTCAATTCAAAGAAAGGAGTCACAGAAGGGTCCAGATATCGCATAACTGCTATTTGGAGAAAAAAAGAAAAGAAAAAAAGCAATATCTAAACATATTATATAAACATAGATTATCTAAACAAATAAAGATACTTTTATAATTTTTATTTCATCGAAAATTATAATATACGGTACTACTTACTGTATCCTAACTTTTAATGTGCCATAAATTAAGAAATTCTAAAAATTACGGTTAGAATATAGTCAATACTTCTATTTTCAAACTTTACGTATGAATTATATTTCTGCAAGTAGACAAAAAAAAAAATCCTACTTTTGACTCCTCTTTCAAAACATCACCAACTTTAAGTTTCAAAGATGTTAAGCCCTTATCTGAACTAAAGTCCAAATTTGAATCACTGGGTGTAGAACTAACTTCGATCTTTTCCTCAACTTTCCTAATAGGTGAATCGATTTTTTTTAAACGTTGTATTGATTTTTTTGCTTATGCGATGCAACAAGCTTCTTTCATCCTCGGGTGGCATACTCTCTTTAGACAAACTGCAATATTAAAAATTTAAGGGAGGGCTAGGGATAATTACATTTTTTTATAATAAAATTTCTTTAAATTTTAATCACACTTACTGTAAACCAGAAAATTAAAAAAATGTTTCAAGATTATTTGCTTTAGAAGATTTCTTTCAACAGCACAGAAGCATACCTCACACCGACATTTATTTTTGAAATCATGATCCCAAATAAAAACGATTGGTTACAATAAAATTTTATATTATAATGAAAATGATCGTGCATCTAATTTGTGGTGCTAATTTTTTCCAACTTGTTAGATTTCTTTGTGTATAAAATCACTTTAAAACGAATATACCCTAAGCTTCCCGAACTCGCTTTATTGCTACACGCCAGATGTAAGTATTATTAGAAGTTCTTCAAAAGAAGATACCTTCAACACCTGCCTAAATTAACCTAGGAGTTCCAATTATTACATGAAAGTGATTTATGGTATGAAAATGCCCTACGAGATATTTTTTCAGGTAATGTGATTAAAAAAATTTCGGTTACACAATTTTTTGCCTTTACACACTATTAATTTTTAATTAAAATCAATTATACCGGTTGTCCGGTGGTAACCGAGAAAAATTATGTCCTAGACATCTTACACTATTAGGTTTTGTTACATTTGGTCATAAAGAGGAGCAAATGTACGGGGACCCGTGGGTGGGTTGAGAGATCCACTTGACCACTGAGCCAGATGGTAGTACTTATATAACGAGTTTGTTCAAAAGAAGATACCTCAAACACGCTTAAATTTAAGGAAAGAATTGATGTTAAGTGTTTATTAAATTACCACCCACAAATTTTACTTAACATGAAACGTGTAATTTAGTGTTATGGAATGCTAATTTTTTAAAGCTTTAGCATTTTTTAGGTGTTTATAGCTGATGGCATGCTTTGGGTTATGGACAGCCTTAAAACGTAACATACCTAAGGCTCGACTGTCGCTTCAGCTATTGGCTTTCACTTACTATTTGGCACACTTCACCAGCAATTGTAAGTATCATTATTAAGAGTTCAGTTCTGGAGGGGAGAAAAAGAGAATTAAACTTGCTTGCTGATTGGGTGGCGAATTCACAACAGCTATCGACTTTATGGCCTAAATTATTACCTTATAAGGAGTTTTGTGCCCTACCAAAAAATATTGATATCATATTTGCATTTGAAATTGATTTTAGCCTTATCAGGAAATTTTGTCTTACTAATTTTTTGGTGTCACAAACAAGATTAAAACAAGAACGCGGCCTGTTAGATTTCTTATGGTTTACCTTAGAAACGACATACCCTAAGTCTCGACTACACTTTATATTGCTAACAGAATATCCAGCATGTACAGTAATTTAGGAGGCTTTGCAATAGCAGATAACCTATCAAACCCTCGCCTAAATTGCCTATGGAGTCCCAAATTATTACATGAAAGTTGTTTTTGAGATATGATGGCTAAATTTTTTCAAAACATTTTAGATTCTCACTTGCTTATACCGCAGTTTCTGACAGCTTTAGGAGACAGAGTACATACCTGGACTTGACTTTGCTCGGCACTACGGCGTGTCTTTGATAATTGTTCTACAAAATATACTATTAACTTATCTGTCTGTTTTGTTATACATTATTTATATTTGATAAATTTTAGGTATTTAATTTTTTTTTAGATGATGCCTAAGAATGAAAAGATTTTAGGAGTTCTTTCGACTAAAGACAAGATGTTCAAAACCTGCTAATTTACCTAGGATGTCAATTATATCGTATATGTGAAAGTGATTTTGGTATGAATGCTAATTTTTTTCAAATTTATGGATTTTCTTTTTGTTTACTAGCCTAGTATCATTGAATTAGGTTTACATTAATAGACACGTCTACGCACCTGGATATTAGTTCAACTGATTATAAATTATCCTATAATTTAGCCAATGCTTGACTACGCGTATTTAAATTGGCTAATATAATTATATTAATTAACCTGTGTAGATAAAGGCAAGTAATGTCAAGTGATTTTTTAAAAGTGTCTTCAAAGAAGATACCGTTTAAACATCCACCGTTTGCCTAAATTAACACTAGAAGGTTGAATATATCAAATTTTACATGAAAGTACAGTGATTTTATAAGCTGTGCTACCATTATTTGGATTTTTTGACTTTTATTATTTTCTCTTAAGTGGTTATAGACTACACACCTCTCTATAAAATTAAAGCCGATATACCTAAAGTTTTGCGTCGCGGAATGCAACGCCGTTTAGTTGTTACAATTGAATGGGTCTTTACAGAAAAAACTCGCTAAGAGTATTTTGAGTTCATTCCTTCAAAGGGGATAGCCCATAATCAATCACCTGCCTAAATTACCTAGGAGGGGTTCCAAATTATTTCTTTTAACATGAAGGATATGATTTAGTAATGTATAATATAATGCGCTGGGTTTAATTATTTATTTCCAACTTTAGATTATAATTTGTTATTAACACCTTGTAGATATACCTAGCTCGACATAACGCTTTAATTTTGGACTACAGTATCATATACATTAGAAAAAAAAAATTTTACAGTTAACTCAGAATGTAGATTATTATTTTTATAGAGAGTTATACTCTTAGATTAGAAGATTTTAACCTTTAGGTCAAACAACAACTGCCTAAAAATTACAATAAGGAAAAATAAATCCAAATTATAGACAAATTGAAAGAGAGCTGGCTTTCATGTCTCAGACATAAAATAAAATAAATATATATAATAAATAATTATTTTAGATTTTATCTTTGTTATTTATAAAGAGGGTTACCTAATTAATAAAATATTCAGTAATATACCTAAGATACGACTACGACTATTATTTTGGACTAACGATATTATACACCAGCAAGAAAAATGTAAGTATTGTTATATTGTTTGGGTTTCCTCTCCTTCAAGACGAAGACTAAGCCCTCAAACACACTCTGCCTTTTTAAAAATTAACTCCAAGGTAGTCCAAAAAATTTGGGTCACAAAGAAGTTATTATTTTAGATTATTTGATTATGCTAATTTTAAATTATTTTGATTATTCTTTACTCGAACAAGCACATTTTTTTAAATTTTGAAGTACTAGGTTCTTTGTAATATTTTAATTCTTGGAATTAACACATCTTTGTGGTTTAGGGATACATTTCAGTTTAAATATACTTCCTTAAGCCTCTAACTATACACAGGTTTTATATAATTGCTAAAGATTCAACAGAAATGCTATGGCTTCCCTCACTTTATGTAGCCATAAAGTAGTGTTCTCAAAAAAGAAGATACCTCAAACACCTCCATAAATTTTCTATGAACAATGTTGTATGTATCATTTTACATGAAATTAAGTGATTTAAGGTATGAATGCTAATTTTTTCAACTTTTTAATGACCTAATGAAGGTCAATAAAAAGGGCCATTTTTTAATATTAGTCAACATATATTAGGAATTTTATATTTTTATAATTTATGGAAAAATTGTTACAGCCCGCAACTAAAACAGGCTTTATTAGAAATGTTTACCCTAAACAACTGGTTTTTTGGCCCATCCTGAATTGTTATAGTGCATTCTCTTTAGTAGGTCTTCTATAACAATTGCAATTACCTTAAAGCACCCTTGCCTAAATTACCTAGGAGTTCCAATTTTACATGAAAGTGATTTAGCTTAGGTGAAGTGCTTTACTCCTATTTTTTTCTGTATTGGTTGAAATACGTGGTATAATAATTTATCTTCTTTTGTTATATACTTTTGGGGTTTCTTGTTTGAACACTTCTAAAACGATATACCTAAGCTCGACTTTCCAAACGCTTTAAATAGGTCTTAGGGAAAAAGGGACTTGAGGTCCAGAAAAAGCTCAACACCTTGTTTAAGGATATAAGTAAATCAGATGGTATATGTCTATATTAATTGACAGCGTTCTAGTATACGATAAGATTAACGATAAATTCAACACCTGCCATAAAATTACGGTACAGAAGGGTTCGACTTGGACTCTTTCTATGAAATGTGATAAAGTTGATTTGATCTTATTTACGTATGCAAAAATTGACTGTTCTTACAATTTTTTCAACTTTAGATTTCTTTGTTTATAATACTTAAATAGTCACTTTTTAAATTTTATTAGATTTGGTGGGCCTATACTATAGCTCGACTCACTAAGCTTTATTGCTTATAACAATTAATTCCAGAAGAATAGTTAGTATTTTCAAGAGTTCTTCAAAGAAGATACCTCAAAACACACTATGTCCTTATGGATATTACCTAGACGAGAGTTAACTTCTAATTATTACATGATGATATTTAGTATGAAATGTAATTTTTTTAACTTTAGATTTTTATATTGCTACTAAGATTAAAGAATTTTTTAACATATCTTACCACTTTTAAGGGTGGAAAAAGTACTGAATATATTTACCGGTAATAAGCTCTGATCTACAGATTTTATCTATTGCCATATTTTAAAAGGAACTACCGAATCGATAGTTATCTCTATTTAGATTCTTCCTTGGTACTAAAAGTAAAATACCTCACAAACAATTCGCCTAATTTTAACCTAGGAAGCTCACCAATATTTATATTAATGAAGTGTATATTTTAGTGTATTGATAATTGTTCTCATTTTTCAATTTTTAGATTATACTTTTTGATTTTTTAATAAATTATTATTAAAACTTAGAAACGATATCAGCCTAAATAGCTTACGACTACGCCTTGATCTGTGTGTATTGCTGAAAAGCTAAATGTAATAGAATGTTTCTTTTGATATCAAAATTTCCTGAAAATTAAAACTTGTATTCACATTCCATAGCCTACATTACTCTAGGATGTCCAAATTTTTATTAATAAAATTGAAAAGTGATACCAAATATTAATAAAAAATTGTCTCGGTTATGGATAAATAACACCTAAAAATAATTTTTTCAAACTTAAATAAGAATATGTCTTTTGTACTTTGACTCACAGCTACAACTTAAAACGATATACCTAGACTGCCTGACTACGCTTTATTGCTACACTTGTTTTTAATACCAGCCAATACTACACCAGAATGTTTTATTTAGAGTTCTTCAAAGAGATACCTTAAGAAACTTCAAACACCTGCCTTAAAAACCTAGGAGTTCAAGTCCAAATATTATTACTATGAAAGTGTTAATTTCGTTTAAATGAATTTTGTAACTAATTTTTTCAACTTTAGAATTTTTTATCTTTATATATATAACACTTATAACGATATATACCTAAGCTCCGACTTACGTTTTATTATCTATCACTCAGATAATGTAAGTTATTTTATTTAGAGTTTCTTTATGCAATGCAGATATTACCTCAAAACACTCTGTATTCTAAAATTACGCTAGGTAAGTCCAAATTATTACATGAAAGTGATTTAAGATGATTGCTAATTTTATTTTAAACTTTAGATTTATTTTCATATTTTTTGTATAATAAACTACTAAAACGATTATACACCTATAGTTAACTGCGACTTCATACGCTTTTAATTTGGCTTATAACATAATATATAAATACCAGAATGTAAGTATATTATAAGAGTTTCTTTTCAAAAGAAAGATACCTCAAACTTTTCACTATTGCTTCTAAAATTTAACCTTTTAATTAGGATTGATCCTTAAATTTATTACATGAAAGTGATTTAGTATGATAATCTAATTTTTTTTCAAACTTAATTAGAATTTCTTTGTTATAATATATAACACATAAAACGAATTATACCTAAGCTTTCATTACACTTATATTGCTAATTACATTACAGAATGTAATGTATATTTTATTAATCGTTCTTCAAAGAAGATACCTATAACACCCTGCCTCATTTACCTAGGAGTCCAAATTTTACATGAAAGTGTTTTCGAGGGATTGAAAATTGCTAATATTTTTTATTCAATAAACTTTAGATTTATTTATTTAATATAACACTTTAAAACAATAATACTAGCTATCCGACTACGCTCTTTATATTGTTGCTATCAACCAAGTAATGTTAAGTTAAATTTTAGAGTTCTTGCAAGAAGATACCTTAAACACCTGCCTTAAATTACCTAAGGAGTCTCACAAATTATTACATGAAAGTGATTTACTAAGAATGCTATTTTTTTTCAACTTTAGATTTCTTTGTTATAATACAAAAAAGATGTGCCTAAGCTTCAAACTACGCATTTATTGCATACATTCCAGAATGTAAGTATTTTATAGAGTCTTTTATCAAAGAAGATTACATTCAAACACCTGGCTAAATAACCTAGGAGTCCAAATTATTACATGCAAAAGTGATTTAGTATGCATGCTAATTTTTTCACTTTAGATTTCTTTTGTTATTAACACTTAAACGATATACCCAAGCTCGAACCTAAGCTCGACTACGGCTTTATTGCTACAATTATACAGAATGTAAGTCATTTATTAGAGTTCTTCAAGGAGATTACCTCAATAACACCTGCCATAAATTCCCTATTAGTCCTAAACTCAATCTCTTCGTTAAATTTTAGAGTTTTTATCGGAATGCTAAAATCGTAAAACTTCATATCTCATACTTTGTTAGGGGTTTATTACAACTTGTAACGCATATACCTAAGCTTTTCGAACACACGCTTTAATTGCTACAAGTCCAGATGTAAAGTATTTAGAGTTCTTTAAAGAAGATACCTCAAACTAACCTGCCTAAATTACCTAGGAGTCCAAATTATTACATGAAACCAGATTTTAGTATGAATGAGCTCATTTTTACCAAACTTTAGATTTCTTTGTTTTTTCACTTGCATTAGAACCTTTAAACGATATACCTAGCTCGACTACGCTTTATTGCTCACCAGAATGTAAGTATTTTAGAGTTCTTCAACAGAAGATACCTCAAAACACCTGCCTAAATTACCCAGGAGTCCAAATATTGAAACATTTTGAAAAGATTTTTATTTAGTATGCTAATGCTAATATTTTTCAACTTTAGATTTCCTTTGTTATAACACTTAAAACGAATACCTTAAGTTTCTCTACTACGCTTTATTGTAACAGAATGTAAGTATTTCTCATAGGCTTTTCGTTGCATTAACCCACCAGCCTTAGGTATTCTACTTCAAATAACCGTATTGATGGGTCACAAATTTTATCTCATTTCTACAGTGATTTCTGTGCATGTTCATCTTTTTCACACTTTAGAGTCTCTTTGTTATAATTACACACGGTCCTAAAACGTTACCATTATGTTTCTTATATACATCGCCTTTCCTTCCTCAACTTAATTATTATTACGGCGCTTTATTGCTCTAGCAAAACAAACTATACTCTAAGATTTTAAGATCACGGTAAGTAATTATTATTTTATAATAATAAATTCTCTCTCTTAAAGTCTACTTCCTGGGAAAATAAATATCTAATATTCAAAAAGAGTTTATAAAAGACTTATTTACACTTTGCAAATTCTCTCAAATAGAAATTTACTTGATATTTTTTATTAACCTTAAATTTACTTTCTTAAATGGCCTCCAGCGTGATCCAAATGAAAATGAGACTACCTTGTAATTCTACTGAAATTGGTTTTATTTGGCTGGGAATAATTTGAAAATACAGGGAAAATAACACTTCAGGACAAAGACTTAACCTTAAACATTGCCTATGGGCATTATAATAACTATACAAACTGCTTAAACTAGGAGGGGTCAAGTCTTATTGGTTCGAGTTAAATGGCCACCAAAATTTATTATACATGAAAGTGTTTAGTTATGCAGTGCTAATTAATTTTGGAACTCTATATAATGTATCATTTAGATGTCAATGGTGCTCCCCTGAGAAATTTGTCTGGTGGTTGTTTGGCTACAAAAACCACATTCAACATATCCTTCAAACCTCAGCTTAGTCGGTGGATTTTGAAAACGAAAGCAGCCCATGAAGAGACTTTTTGAGATAATGATATCGGGAGGTCCAGAGCAAGCAGGATTGGGATGGTGTCAAGGAACATCCCAGTTGGTTAAACAAAACTAACGCAAATACCTTATGGCATACCATCTATAGCCAGCTAACTTGGGGTGTGCCTGTAGTCCGTACGGGGGCTTTAACTTACGCTACACAACGAAATACTCCATTTGACCAATAGAATTTGCATTACGCATGACACATAATAATAATGATTTATGAACAACACACTTCCCATACAAATTTTCATTGAGGCGATTAAATTTTCAAACATCGATTAAACAATTAAAAAGCATCAAAACTGAAAAAATAAAATTATGCTGAAAATGTTTGGACAAATCCATGTCACAACCATATGCACTCAACCTACTTCACTCAACCTACTTCATTCAGCACATGCAAAGAGCAAACTAACACTTGAACAACAACAGCTTGCTTCCTACATACAATGCCCTCTACCAGCATAACCACAGAGGTCTGTTTATTTCAACAAATGGCGGTAAGACAAAGAGGTCATTTATTTGGGAAACCCTTATATACAATATATAGATTACTATTTACAATTTTACAGTTTGTATGTTTAAAAAAGTAAACATTAGGTTGGTACAAGACTATCAGGAAAAGTTTCAAAACTATATATATTGTATTTGAGTATATTTGTAAAAAATTAAACTAATTAGTAATTATTTAATAATAATATATATAGGGCCTATATATTTTTTACTAATATTATATTATATATATATAATATTATATATAATAAATATATAATATAATAATTATTATATACATATAATTACATATATAATATAATATAGCGCCTTCAAATATAAGTATTTAGCTTACTATATCTTTAGAAATTTCTCTAAATTTACATAAGAAAGAATACTATACATATATATATTATCTATTACTACACACCTATATAGCTATATATTATTATATATATATTGCCTTAATTATACCTATAGGTATTATTATACCATATAAAATTATATTACATACAGTGGATTTGGTATGTAAATTGCTTTATATTTTCTGGCCTTTTCTTATCATAATTAACTTATTATAATATATTTTCTACTAATTTTAACAGATTTCTTTGTTATAAACATAACACTTAAAAACGATACCAAATCACAAAAACAAACAACTAAAAGGTCCCTCTCAGATTTATTTCGTTACATAACGTAGCATTTAAATACAAAAATTCGCTAAACCTCCTTCTACAGGGTAATCATCGGGGTAAAATATTGAGAGGTCTAGAGGCGAAAAAAATTTTGGGTGCACCATATTATACAGGCAATTTCATAGTAAACAAGGAGAAAAAATTAATTCATAAAAATGGTTCCGAAAAAAAAAAGATTTTGAAATTTTTTGGGAATTTATTTTTTTTTTTTTTTTTTTTTTTTTTTTTTTATTTATTATCATTTCTTTTTTTTGGAACAACTCATTCAACCCAATTTTCAGCATTTATTATTCTGAAACGACTTTTTTGAGACTCTTTCAAGCATCTCCACTTGGCATTAAAGAAAAATTTATAAAATTAGCAATAAAATTGAACA
>JABUQX010125509.1:0-12500 GCA_015478945.1 Trachelipus rathkii
CTTTAACCAGATCAATTTTAGAAAAAAAAAATTATCGCAAACTTTTAGAAATCTTAAATAACAATAATAATTGTGCTCATAATTACTCAGTAAATTTATTAATTGCAAAGAAACATTTGGGAGAAGAAAGCTTTGAATTTGATATCCGGAGTATTGTTAATTCTATAATGTTCTCCTTAACTTAAACTTTAGTTTCTCCCTATAATTCGATTCTGCCTATTCTTACCATCATAGAGCCTCCTCATTTCGATAACTACAGTTTCGAACTGAGTGATTTTGGTCATATCTAGACTGCCATTATATATATTTATTATAATATATATAATATATATTAAAATAAAATATATAATAGCTAATTATAATATATGTTATATCTATATATTAATAAATATATTATGTATAAATTTTATATATATATATATATATATATATAGTATTCATAATATATTTTGTATATTTTATTTATTATGTTATAATGATCCCGGTACTATTGCTATTATTCAGATTTAGATTCCCATACAGATTTAAACTAATTTGAATTGATGATTTATATATTATATTATACATATGCATATACCGGTTTATAGTAGTTATAATGATCCCGGTACCATTGCTATTATTAATTTAGATATCCCATATATATTATATTATATATAACAAAATATATACTATATAAATATATTATATAATACTATATATATAGTTATACATAACTATTATGTCAGTAGAACTCATCTTTTTTTTCAACTCTAAACGTTATTTCTTCTTCCTTGCAAACAAATTATATAGTAACTTTTAATGACTATAATATTAGGAACGAACTTTAAATTAAAGGCAATAATTTGGGTTTTATTTCATTATAATAAACATGGATTTTATTTGAACAAGAATAAGAGTAAAGTTATTAGATAACTATATATATATTTATATATATATATATATAATTATTATATATATCTATATATTTATAGTATATTTTAATTCCTTATAATTTCTCTATATTTATATATTAAATATATATACAGTACTAGATATATATATATCTATACATTTTTTTTTTATGTTTTGCTAATAATTATATATATATTAATATATATATATATTATTAATATATATACTATATATATTCTAGAGTTATATATATATAGGCTATAATTGTATAATATATATGATATTATATAATATAGGTAATAATATAATATATAATTATACTATCATAGGTAATATATATATTATAATATACGTGCAAAATTAGTATATAGAAATATATAGTTGAAAAGTTCTTATATTATATTATATTAATAATATACCTAATACATATAGTATATGTGTAATTATAATATATAATATATATAATAGTATAATATATATATACATTAATATTTGTATATATATATATATCATCTTTATATATATTTGTATATATTTATTATTTATATATATATAATATTTACTATTATTATATATAAACTTATATATTATATTTTATAATAGATATAGAATATAATTATAGATTTAATATATTATATTATTATATAATTATATATATATAGTATTTATTTATTATATATATATATTATATATTTTAGATAATAAACGATAATTATATTATAAATATATAGACGTATATATATAATATTCATATATAAATATAATATAATATTAAATATAATATATTATATATATTTATATATACTATATTATATATATATATTATTAATAAAATATATTATTATTAGTATATTTATAGTATATTATTATATATATATCCATAAAGATAATATATTTAAAACGTTGTCAACCACACATTCACGGGCAGAGCCCTATTTCAAGGAGGGAGGTGTTGCAATTTCCCCCGCCTCGAGAAAGTCTAACAAAACTAAAGTATAACTAAGACCTGCTTCAGGGCCAGCACGCAAGGCATTAAAAGTGGGGGAGATTTAAATTTTCAGCAGGAAACACAGAAGTGAAGAAGAATTCCAACAGAAGCAGGTGTGGCAGACAAGAGGGAAGCAACCAGAGCGACTTAGCACTGGAGGTATACACGGTACATCTAACACAAAACTCATGTGCAGTATTCACCGCACCCCCTGTGCTACGAGGTGCGATGTAAAGGTGAGGTACCGAGTGATAAGCTCCTCTGGAGTACTGCCGTCTGCGGTACTATAGAAAAGAAAATAGAAGCACCAACATCGCCTGCAAAGATAGAGGGTCAGGAAGTGGAAAGTACAGAACAGATTATTAAGACTTATATAGCCCTATGACTCAGACCAACAAACAAAAAGCCGGGTGAAAGCTCAGAACTCCCCCAGCAGATTATGGTGAGCAAGGTTCTCCTACTAATGGCGGATGAGGCTTGTATAGCTGGAGACAATTGATAAGAGGAAAAAAGTCTCACAGTTAGACACGCAACTCTTCCAGTTTCCTTGAAAGCAGCCCTAGCCACCGTCTCGTGATGCTCGTAGTTTTCAGGCACATTTTTTTGTTTTATTGTTAAGGCCAAGGATGTTTTATATTGTCAATAGGGGAGACCGAGAGAACGTCGAAAGAGATAGGAAAGTTTAGAAGGGTGATTAGAGAGGGAGATTTGATACGAAGTTGAGTTTTTATAAAGAATATGAATTATTGTAAGCTAAGGTGAGACCACCCCAACTCGAAATCTGATCAGAGTCAGCGAAATCGAATCTCTGGAAGATTAGGGACGTACTAGCAATTCTTACTAGAATAAAAGAGGAGCAGAATTTGAAATGAGGTTGAAGAAGGAAGGGTCGGTCATCGCTTTTTATATGCAGTGAACTATAGTAGCGCTAGTGGCAGGTGATGTCACAGATCATTAGTGAAAGTTGGAATAAGCAAGTAGAGTAGGATAAAAGAGAAAGACCCTGAGGAACACATGTTGACAGAAAAGAAGAAACAGAGCCCCATCTATCTATCTATTTCCGATATTGAGAGACTGATAAGAAGAACTAGACCACAACGTACGCAAAAGAAGGAGGAACCCAAGAGGGGAGCTTTGGAAGCATTGTGCGTGGCATAACCCGGGTCAAATGCTTTGGAGTTAGTCAGCGCTCACCAGCAAGTCTCCCCGGTCAGTTCCTAAGGGCGGAAAGACATAAACCAGTAAACAAGATAGAAAGGTATATCGCAGTAGACCTCGAGCGCCCGAAAGCGTACTGGTGATCGGAAAGAAGTGAATGGAATTCCAGATATACTAAGAAATGAGAGTTGAGAGAATAGTTTCAAAGATCTTAGATGAATACAAGTGAAAGTATAGGACGATAGTTAGAAGGATCAGAGGCCAGAGCGGCTTCATTTTTTCGAAAGGGTTGGATATGGTGGCGTTGCTTCAACACTGAGGGAAAGTGCTAAGTTTATGAGAGACATAAGGATACTACGTGGAACGAGGGGCGGGATAGCACTGAAGCACACTCCCCTCAAAACTCGGGGACGGGGGATTAACAATTCCAGGGCCACCACGCCATTCCTAACATTCGTAGTTTCAGGAGCTCATGCAGCCCGATCCGAATGTAATCACAGGCAAAGGCATAGAACACCAGAGTTAGAAGGAGGAGCATGAGAAATGCCAGAGTCGTCCAGGGTTGAGTTAGAGGCAAAATAGGAGGCGAAGAAGATTTGACCTTTTCTAGTTCGAGGAAGCATAGCAACAGAAACAATCAGAGCGAAATAAGGATTGAGGAAAGACATGATTTACAGAAGTTGACTAGATGTATGTTCTTGGGCAAGAGGCCAGAAAGTTTATTTGTCAGTAGGAGTAACCCAAGGAGGGTTAACGCCCTTCTCGTTTGTGAAGGCCGCGTTGCTAGCCGTCGAAAGTTATGTAAATCTCCAGCGAAGGCGAATTTCTAGCAGAGGTCAAATATAAGCAGAATTAAAATTAGCAAAGGTGATATAGAAAAAGGAGAATTTTTCCACTCCCGATACGCACTGTCTCTAGCCTGCGATGGCCAGAGAACACAGCAGGTCGACATCACTCCGGAATTATGAGGAGAGAAGACAATTTTAGTCCCGATAGAAGGGACATGAACTTCTAGCTCATTCTCCTCAACGATGTACCAGCCTCCCACCTTATCGGCAGAAGTTAAGCATCACCAGAGACAAAGCACTCATTCACTAAAAGTTTAAACGCGTAGAAGCAACGAAGGTCTCCCACTCGGCCGACGCATTAAAGTGACAGACAATGACAGCGTAGGGCAGGATGGAGCTGTTGGACAGAGCGAAAGTATTAAAATTAAGAGATTATAACACTGTGGTTAGATTTACTAATAGCATCGAAGGTGATTTATTTATGACGAGAAACCCTACTGGTCAAGAATTTGCCAAGCGTGTTTAGAGTAATTGGTTGGGACGATCCAGAATGTGTGTTGGTTTTTAAGTAGTTGCTCCAGCATACGTTGAGAGATTGCTAAATGATCGAACCTTCTCCTCGAACTAATATGCATCTATTAGAGTGACCCCAACCATGTCAGATGTTTTTGTGTATCATTGAAATCCCTATAATAGGATCTCGTATGTTGATTGAGAAATATTAGTAAGCAGTTCTCTGTTAGAAGTAGTAAGGTATTTCAAAATTAGGTGTGATAATCTGTTGTTGTTAAAGAAAACTGTCTTCTTCTGGCTATACGAATATAGCGCGGCATGTTGCGACTGAGACTGATATATCGGCGAATTGGGTTAGAGATGGCTCATGTGGTAGAATCTAAACGAAGTATTTATTACTCGGTCTAGCTCGGAAGACATGCGGTGTATCGATCCCAGAGAAGGCAGTTTATTCTTTATCTTCAATGTTCTTTGTTTAACGTATAAATATGTATAGGGTGTATGTATATTTACAGATTTATATAGTTTTAATATATATATATATATATATATATATACTATATATAACTAGGGTACATTATATATATATATATATATATTATATATTGATATTTTCATATATACTATATATATAGCTAATAATTTACCCGGAATAACACTGTTTTAACAAAATACTCTGCTTTTATAATAAATATATATATCTATAGTATATTATATATATCTTATCTAAATAAATTATATATATATATATAATATATAATATATATATTATTATATTATATAGTTAATATAATATATATAGTTTATCTATACACCTATAATATATATTATTATATATATATATAAATAATATATATATACTATATATATATTATATATGTATATATATATATATATATATGATATATATATAGTATATATATAATATAATATAATATATAATATATATATATATATATATATATATATAATTTATATATATATATATAATACATTATATAGTATATAATAAATAATTATATATATAATAATATAATATATATACTTATAATTTAGTAAAATAATATCATATATATATATATATACAGTATAAAGATAATATTATACTTAATATTGAAATGATATTGATAAATCAAAAATCATACTACATGATAATAATAATAATGAATAATTAATAAATAATTAATAACACACAATAATAATAATAAATTATAAGTAATAAAATAAAATAATAATAATAATCAATACATAATAAATAATAATGAATAATAATAATAATAGTGAAAATCATAAATAATAATAATAATAGATAATAAAAAAATATAATTAATATATATAATAATATGTTAAGTGCAATGATTATAATATAATATGTTAAGTGCAATAATTATTTAAATAATACATAATAATATTTTTTAATAATGAATAGTAATAATAATAATAATCACGATAATAAATAAATGAATAACTAAATAATATAAAATAATAATAATAAGAGTATAATAATAATACTGATAATTCAATATAATAAATAATAATAAATAATAATAATAATGGAGAATTAATAGATATTAATAAGAATATAATAAAATACTAATAATAATAATAATAATTAATAATATAATAATAAAAAAATGAATATAAAATATACAAAAATATATTTATCAAATATTTATATAATAATAGTAATAATAAAATAAAAATATATAATAATAATAATAAGTGAGTAATAATAATAATGAATCAGATAGATTAATATAAATAATCAATAATAATAATAATAATAATATAATAATAATAATAATTAAATAATAATAATAAATAATAATAATACTAATACTAATAATAATAATAATAATGTTATAGCACATTAACCATATAATCTCCTTCTACTAAAAATAATGATATTTAGAATAACTTAAGTATTAATCACTATATACAAGATTAATATAATAACTAATAATAATAATCATTGATAAATAATAATAATTCGAATAATAAATTAATAAAATATACATAATATAATTAAAATAAATATATAATAATAATGAATATATGGGAAAAAATAAAGAAACTGCCTTTTTATTTTATTACAAATCTCAGATTTTCCTTATGAACAAATAACATTAAAATAGAACAATCAGTGATTTCTAAAAGATTTAAAAATAACTTGGTAATGTATGAACTAAAGCTAACCTACCTTACTATGCTGTCGAGTATATAATAGATAAGAACAAACATGCCTTAGATATATCTTTCGGAGTAGGTCGTCTTCTCCATTCTCTAATCCAACAGATGGTGGATTATGGGTTGTTTGAGGTGAAAAGATATATTGCTTTTGAGCGAATAGGGAAATAGTGTATACCTTTGTGTGTCAGCTGAAAGTTGTGACTTAACATGAATGAATAGATTGTCAACATATGATGATAAGCAGATTATTCGTCATAACGATTAATTTGTTTCTGTAGTCGTGAAGATTGTCTCGTCCTCAATTCTACTGGTATAAGCATGGTTGTATATGAAATGTGCAGACATTCGCGAAAATAAGGATGTGTTGTAAAGCATATGAAAAAAGTTAAAGAGGGTAAATAATATGTATAATTTACAGAGAGAGAGAGAGAGAGAGAAGAGAGAGAAGAAGAAGAGAGAGAGAGATAGATGAGAGAGAGAGAGAGAGAGAGAGAGGAAGAGAGAGAGAGAGGACGGGTGGAGCGTTTAAATAACGTTTTAATAGACAGAATATATTTCGATTTTATCTATACGAAATGAAATGTTTTGTGATAACTCTATGACTCACTAGAGTCAATATACTATATATATTATATTTAGTAATATGTAGTACTATAATATATATTTTATAATTTAAATATAATTAGGTTTATAGTATAATATTAACATCTAATATTGTTATATATAATATTATATATATATAATATGGAAATTACTATCTATACTATATATAATAATATGATAGTATAGGTATTATTATATTATACTATTTTATAAAAGTATTATATGATAACTATTATAATATATATATTTAATGTATATAGATATGGTACAATACATTGACTAAATGATAAACAGTATTGAGTACGTAATTATATATGGAGTTATTATATAATATAATATCATGTATAATTATATATAATATTAAGTAATAAATATATATATATATATATAATTTATAATATATATATTATATGTATACTATTATATATATATACCTTATATAATATTATAATATATATATATTAATATATATATTATTATTATATAATATATAAAATAGTATATATATATAGTAATAGTATTATATATATAATACCTATGAATATATATATATTAAATTACAGTAGTATCTAATATATTGTATATTCTACTATCATATGATATATAATATAGTATATATTATATATATGATATAATATATATATAGTTATATTATATATTTATATTATTAATATTACTATATATATAGTTATACGTATAAAAGGGATAAACGCGTAGCTAAGCACTTCCTACAATAAGGACAAGATTTAAAACAAGCATTCTTAATTGTAATTAAATCTGCGGATGATATTATAGTAAAAAACATTATAAGAATTAAACCAATAATTTGAAAGTTAGAAGATAACCATTGGCGTTAAGTTTGAAATAATCTAGAATAGATGAGAGAGAGAGAGAGAGAGAGAGAGAGAGAGAGAGAGAGAGAGAGGACTGATGAGAAGCAGAGAAAGAGAAAGGACAGAAGAGAGAGAGATTTAGAGAGGAGGAGGAGAGAGAGAGAGAGAGAAGAGAGAGGTTTTGGGTACACTTTAAATCAATTTCCGGAGATCGGTTCTATAGGGAAATTACTAAGAATTCAAGCTATCCCGAAGTAATAATTAAATATAAGAAAGCAATGTTCTTTAAATGTACAAATCAAAGTGATAGCGTGGTATTGTAAATATTGTACTGAATATGAAATTTAATAAATTTTAGTACTCCATAACTCAAAATTTATTGCCTTTTAAAAGTTCGGTAAATTTCAATCCAGTACTGGAACTTCCGATCGTAGATTCTCCAATATAGCAACTATCACATTTTAAGCAATTAATTTTGTTATGTTTTGATTTAATTTTTCTTGTATTCTTTTTCTTATAAATTAAAACTTTTTCTATATAAAAATATTATAAATTTTAATAATTTATTTATACTCATGAATTTGAATTTTTTCGGGTATAAAGATAGAATTGAAGATTTAATGCTAATATTTTCTTTTATTAGGCTAAGTAAAAATTTTGAAGTAAATTATGATGGGTGGGGGGGGCCACTATCAGATCTTATTGACCCTTAGGTGAAATTACCTTAGAGTTCACATTTCCAGGAGTAGGACTGCCGTGAATATAAAATCTTTAGAAAAATGAGCACATTGGTAAAACTTGTAAAAATGGATTACCTACCACTCAGATTATTCTATAATAGGCTTTATTTATAGCCCTTTTTTTAGGAGGATGGATACACAACACCATTCAACATAATTTGGCAAATGTAAAAGATTGTCCTTTTTCAATTTTACTGAGTCTCTAAACGTACTAAATAATAACGTAATCATATTCACATAGAATCTTTGGAGGAGTGAATGAAAAACCGCGGATTGTGAACAATTTTTAAAGAGTAGAAATTTGAAACAGAACTATGATTTCTATGATTTATTTTATGGAATTTTTCATTTACTTTAATTACCTGTTTAAGAATTACTCATGCATGTCAAACACAATCTCCTCTCTCTCTCTGCCTCTTGTCCTCTCTCGATCTCATCTCCGTCTCTCTCTCTAAGTCTCTCTCTGCGTCTCTCTGGTATCGATTGGTAGATTAATCTCGTATTATGGTGAAGACATTGAATAACAGAATAAAAGATAATATATGCATTTTTCTATACGGTCTTCGTAACTACATGAAATTATTTTTTGATTTAAACATTTATGTATCACATTTTCATCAGAAAGCTTCATAACTGAGAATACATTAATGTTTATCATAACTATTGATGAAGACATTTTTAACTTTACTTAACAATAAAGCGCAATTGACGTCACACGCCTTCAATCAGTTTTATAAGAAACATTGGGCTGAGGTCCGGGGTGTAGAATACTTTTTCTGCACCGGACATTGTTATTGCCTACCTAATCATATAAACGTAGTATATCGACCGGAGCCCCTTCATTGAAAATGAAGCCAGAAATGAACAATGGAAAGGGTGAGGAGTGATTAGGGTATTATTTAGTACCAGAGGTACCATACCGTGGAGCGTGCGCAAGCAACGTGCGTTTGCTAGCCCAGGCTGCCGTTCATAACGTGTGGCTCGGCGGTACCGCGCCTCCGCGGCGCGGGCGTCAGCGGCTTGCGTAATTTAGAATTGAATCAGTTGTTAAAGCCAGGGCAACATTAAAATATTGAGGTCTACTAGGAAATTATTATAATACATACTTACTATAGGATAGGAGCTAATATGTAAGATACTATATATATATTTATATATATGTATCGTATATTATATTATATAGGATAATCACATTATTATAAAGCATTATATTATTATGATAGGAAATATAACCTATTCAATGTCCATAATTGAGTATTTGATCGTCTCATGTGTGCTGCACTAAAATTTTTTAAATTCTAATTTTATTTCGAGATAGAACTAAGGTTGGGCAGCTCATGATTTAGTATATAATAAACTTATAATTTAAGTTTTTTTTTATTCACTTTGTGTTAAGAAGAGAGATAAGAAATATGACAAGTCAGTGGAACCATATTAACGGATTTTTGGATATGTTTTTCGTCGTACAGGTGGGCGATTCAAAGCGAATATCTGAACACTTGTCTGGCTCGACCATCGCATCCAAATTAATAGTAATTAATAATATATAATAATAATAATTGTGAAAGATTGTTTAATTAACCTTGTTTAAGTCGTTGAATCATACATTTAAAATATAATTTAAAAAAAATTAATAATTTTAATAATTTTAATAATAATTTATTTTATTCTTAAACATATTATTAATGTTTATTGACGCTTTTAATTTGAATCTTTATGTGACGTGTAACAAAAAACGTGGGAAACAAATATTTAGATAGACTTTAGACAGAAAAATAGATTTAGAAATATAATATAGAATTAGATCGATTTAGATAGATTTAGATAAATTTTAGATAGATTTAGTTAGATTTATATAGACATATTTAGAATAATTTATGTAGATAAAATTAGATATATAGATTTAGTCGATTTAGTTACATTTAGAAAGATTTAGATAGTAGATATAGATAAATGGGTATATTTGTTGATGTAGATAGATTTGGATATAAAGATAAATTTAGATAAATTTATATATATTTAGTTAAATTTAGATAGATTTTTATAATTAAGAGAGAGATTTATCTAAATTTAAACAGATTTTAGATTGATTTAAATAGATTTTAGATATATTTAGTTAAATTTCAGATAGGAGATTTAGAGAGATAGATTCAGAGAGGTGTAGTTACATTTAGATAGATTTAGATTGTAGATTAAAATAGATTTAAGCAAATTTAGATAGGCTATATTTAGTTCGATTTAGATAGGTTTAGATAGGTAGGGTCTAAATAAATTTAGATAGATAGACTGAAATAGATATTAGAAAAATATAGTTACATTTAAATAGATTTAACGATTGAACAATATAATGTTTTATTTTTTAAATTTCAAATATATTTTATGTTAACTTTTATTAATTTAAGCAATATATTGCACACACAGACATACACACACACATACACACATCTAAACACATTATACCCATTAATTATTCATATAAATAGTTTTTAAAAAATGAAACTTTTGAGAAAATTTATGCAAGCGTAACTTTAATTAAAATTATTTTAATACTAATATAGAAAATATTCGGCTTAAATTTTTTTAGTTTTTAAAGTCTAGAATACTCTTAATCTCTCCCCCAGCTTCCCCTTCCACTTCCTTTGATTCAAACACTTTCAGAAGAAGTCGAGTATGATTATTTTCTATATGATTATTTTTTTAAGTTCTTTATATTTTTAGATGGATTTATACTGAGTAAAAGCTCTTTTCCGCCGGAACTAATATATATATATATATATAGATAGTGTGAGATATATATATATATATATATATATATATATATATATATATATATATATATAGTTATATATATATATATATATATATATATATATATTGACTCGGGTGTCGTTGGGTGAAAACGTGTTAAGAGGCAGGAGAAGCAAAGAAAACAGGAAGAAAAACTTATAGACTCTTAGAGGAAATAAAAGCATCCACAGAGGTATAAAATAGTCTCTCAATAAGGAGAATGAATTTTAGAAAGAAAGATATTACTGAGTTTAGATAATCACTTTTCAAGGCTGAAGAACCTTTCAAAAAAAATCGAATTAAATATTTTCACACTTTTATTTTGAACATTTAAGTAATTAAAAATAAATTAATAATAATTTATAACACGTTTTTAAAAAATTGTGAAGCAACAAATGTTTTTTGGTGATGATCTTTTGTTGTTAGATTATGATAAAAGACAAAATAAGTTTATACTTAAACACTGATTATATTATATTATATAATAGAAGTTTGTACTACCATGAAGGACACGAGAATCATCTAAATGTAAACTCTCGATTAAGGCAGGCGGTTTGGAGCTGGGAACTTTGAACAGTTTCTTTGTCATCCCACGCACAGCTGTAGATTTACAACAAAATATATGCAACAAAAATAATAATAATAATAATAATAATAATAATAATAATAATAATAATAATAATAATAATAATAATAATAATAATAATAATAATAATAATAATAATAAAAATAATAATAATAATAATAACAATAACAATAACAATAACAATAATAATAACAACACACACACACACACACACACACACACACACACACACAATAATAATAATAATAATATGGGGAAAATCGACAATTATTAGCTACTACTACTAAAAAACTTAGAAATAGTCTCAATAAATCACACCGTGGTCCAATATCTATCAAACACATGCTCAAATCTTAATTTATTAGAATGAAGGAAAAAGAACTTTTCATTGAATAATATTATAATAATAATAATAATAATAAT
>JABUQX010125509.1:15000-20040 GCA_015478945.1 Trachelipus rathkii
ATAATAATAATAATAATAATAATAGTTGGATTTTACGTAGGTTAGATCGCTGAGTTAGCTATTTATTGATATTTATTTAGATAATAAGTTTTTATTTTTTTAGAAAAAGATTTAATAAAGTTTTCGGTTTTGATGCCTTGTGGCAATGAGTTGTAAAGTTTAGCTGCTTTGTACAAAGCTTGGTTGGCTGTTTTTTAGTCTACAGAAGGGAGCGTTATGGTATTATTTCTGTAGATTTATCTGGATTTTGTTTCTGGCGTCTTGCTTAGCTTGAATGAAAATTTTGCTAGTCAAGTAGACGAAAGCATTGTTATGGATAATTTTATGCATCTCTCTCTTTTATGATAAATTGAGTAAGTCTTGAATCTTTGCAGTATCTTTTTAGTTTTTGAAATAATGGTTGTGTATGATCAAAAAGTCTTCTGTATTACAATGAGGCAAATAAATTCGCTTTTGGATTACGACGATTACAGGTTGGATTAAAGAGTTACTCGGTAAGTACCGTAGATAAGAAAGACAGTAAAAGTGTAAAATGGGGCAAAAAACAGCGAATAGTATATTTTCCAAGAACAGCAAGAGGGACAATATTTTTTAATTTCATTAGCATATACGATGTATCTCGACAGTCTGCTATCTAGGCTGTTAATATATTCTTAAATGTCAGCTTTTCGTCAATTGTTAATCCAAGTATTTGAGCATTTGAAGCCCTATGCAATTCAAGTTCTATATTGTTAATCTGATATTTATCGTTAGTTGGTTTGTTGCTAAAAATGGAATATGTAAGATGTTTTGTTTAGATTTATAGATAGCTTATTAGCATCTATCCATTTCATTATTTTTAATAATTTTAATTATTTTTAATATTTATAATAATAATAATAATAATAATAATAATAATAATAATAATAATAATAATAATAATAATAATAATAATAATAATAATAATAATAATAATAATAAATAATAATTTTAATTATTTTTAATATTTATAATAATAATAATAATAATAATAATAATAATAATAATAATAATAATAATAATTATAATAACACACACACACACACACACACACAGAGACAGATAGACCCACAGCGTTAGAATGCTACTTGCTAAGCCTGTCCAATTAAATAAAATTGGATTCCACAATATAAAATGTTACGAAGTGAAGCTCATAAAATAAAAATAAAGTATTCTTTTGATTGCTGAGGAAAAAAATTGAATACAACAATTATTAATTTGCTATTTATTTTTATATTTTATTATTTTATTTAATATTTTATTTTAATTTTTTTAATTTCATTTTTATTGTAATTTTTAATATTCTATTATATTTTATTATTAAGACAAATTATTGTAATATATTGTCTACAGTAGAACAAACCTGGCAACTCAGCATTGGGTTTCTTAATCGCAAGTTAATAATAATAATAATAATAATAATAATAATAATAATAATAATAATAATAATAATAATAATAATAATAATAATAATAATAATAATAATAATAATAATGACCTTTATTAAACCAGGGAGCAATAAAATTTTTTAACTTTGTAAAGTTGGTAAAACTAAGAAATACATTTTATGATCCAAGGGAAAAATCAGAAATAAGAGATTTTATTTATTTTAAATTAAATTTGTGAAGTTTCATAAAGTCGATTTTGTGTACTTTTTATTATGTCTTAAATGAGATTTTTTTCATTTTCAAAATTATTTTATCTTGTAGTTAAATTATTTTTCATTAGATATTTATTGAGTTAAATAAAAACTAAAACAATACCATAGAGTAAATGCACAGCAGGCTGGCGTGTATGCATGGCAGACCGCTCGCTGAAGCGCTCGCTCCAAATGCGCGCTGCGTGCGAGCGGTGCCGTGTAACAACTTACTCGTGCAGGTAAATTGTATATGATATATAATGTAAATATAACTATAGACATTACCGTGCTATAGATTAAACTGTATTACATATTTTTTTATTTAATGGGAAAAAAGAGAAAATTCGTCAAAAATTCCTCAAATGAAATAATTCTCAGATAGCATTACCAACCACCATTCCGATTCTAATTTTTTTTATTGCTCCCTGGTTTAATAAAGGGCCAATAATAATAATAATAATAATAATAATAATAATAATAATAATAATAATAATAATAATAATAATAATAATAATAATAAATTTTGAATTAATTTATTTTTCTTTCAGAGAAGTTATAACTTTTCTTAATCATAAGCTGTTCCTTGTTCACCTTTTTAAAGTTCTTTTATATCGATATATATTTTTTATTTAAAAAGATATATATATATATATATATATATATATATATATATATATATATATATATATATATATACATATATATATCTCATATAAATTTTTATATACATATGTATAAATATATAAATATAGGCCTATATATATATAAATATATATATATATATATATATATATATATATATATATATATATATATATATATATATATATATATATATATATATATATATATATATATATATATATATATTTATATATATATATATATATATATATTCAGACTTATAGTATATATATATATATAGGGGCAATAAAAAAATTGAAATCGGAATGATTGGTAATGCTATCGGAGAATTATTTCATTTGAGGGATTTTTTACGAATTTTCTAAATTTTCCCATTATATAAAAAAGATATGCAATAAAGTTTAATATATAGTACGGTAATGTCTATAGTTATATTTACATTATATACATATACAATTTACTCTCGCGCACCTTCAAATGAATTGTTACGGCACCACTCGCAGGCAGTGTGCATTTGGAGACGAGCGCTGGCGAACGATTCTGCCATGCATACTCGTCAGTCTGCTGTGAATTTACTTTATGGTATTGTTTTAGTTTTATTTTAATTAATTAATATTCAAGTAAAAATTTTTGGCTTACTACGAGATAAATAATTTTGAAAATGAAAAAAAATCTCATTTAAGATATAATAAAAAGTACACATGTATTATTTAAGGCTCCAACGAAGTTAAAATATCTCACCTCTTTTATACAATTTTCTTTAGATATCAGCTGTGATCTTAGTTTTACCACTACCAAAGTTAAGTGCTTTTTCTAATGCTCCTGGACTAAAGGTTATATTCTTATATATATATATATATATATATATATATATATATAACTATATATATATATATATATATATATATATATATATATATGCTATATATATATATATATATATATATATATATATATATAGGCCCTTTTCTGTTTTAGCCAATGGTCAGTTTTGAATTTTTTTTTTTTTTTTTTAATATATTGCTACTATAGGCTACCAACAATGAATTTCAGTGGTAACGGACATGATTCAAAAGTTAAATATTTTAAATAATTTTAAAAATCACCATTTATGTTAAATATTGTTTAAAAATGAAATATCTCGAAAAGTACAGCACTTACGAAAAACCAAGTACATATTTGGAATCAGCGTATAAAGCTTCTTACTACAAATATGTAAAATAATAATAATACAAAAAAAAATTTAGGGAGCTCGAGCCGACGGGGAGGGGGAGGGGACGTTTTCCATACCCCGTAAGAGGCGGAGGAACCCCGCGACGCAGCTCCGGCGGGGGTTCGGAGCCCCTCCCCGGAGGGGGGGAAATAGTCCTACCCTGTCGTTTCCCCGGAAGGCCGAGAGACCCCGACTCCTGCCATCTTTGCGGTTTACCCGGGGTATGGGGTGTTCTTTAGTTAAAAAAAAATTAAAAGTTACGGATCTGTAAAAACGTAACTGGTCCTATATTTTTTTTGTGCGTTACCACTGAAATTCATTGTTGGTATCATATAGTAGCAATATATTAAAAAAAAAAAAAAAAAAATTCAAAACTGACCATTGTGTAAATCAGAAAAGGTCATATATATATATATATATATATATATACCATATATATATATATATGTATATAAAGAAACAGATATAAATATATATATTTATATATAATATATATATATATATATATATATATATATATACCTATATATATATATATATATATATATATATATATTTAAGTTTAAAAGGAACTGATATAAATTTTAATTTTATGTTGTTTAAACGTGAAAGCATTAAATTATTTGTTAATAAATCGATGACATGTTTTATTTATTTATTTTTTACACTTTTGAAAACATATACGGGGAAAGCCCTATTCAAGGAGGGGGTACTAGAAAAAGATATAACACCCACCCACAACAAGTCACACTTAGGCAAACTTCTCGGGTTTGCGAAGACTCAATATTTGAAGTGAAAAACAAATGATGACAAAGAATTCCATGGAACAGATGTGTCTGGAAAGGAGATACTACAACGAGATAGCTAAAGGCTATGAGGTCGTTGCAGTGGTAGTTTCTCGACCATCTAACAGACTGACCACCAACATCACGTCTTGGAGATAAAGGGTTGATGTGGTTAGAAAGTAGGGGAGCGTTTTTTAGTCCTTTAGTCTTATAGACTCAACCCTATATATCCATATATCAAGTATATTAGTATTTCAGTAATCGTTATATAAATATATCGATAATTTATATATCGATAACACAAACATATCGATAATTAATAAATCTTTTTTGTTAATAGAAAAAGGTGAAGTCACACGATTATTTAATACCCGTTATAAATTGTATTATTAAATGATGCAATCTAGGTATAGATTCTTCATAATTTTACACAATTTCCTCTTTTAAGTTTTTGAATAAATTTTCGATATTATATCGCAAAGGAAGTGAAGCTAATGGGGAAAAGGGTTGGGGGAGAAGTAAAATATTTAGCAGTGACCTTGTCTTCGAGTTCTTAAACATATGCTAAAAAATATCCTTTTGTATACAATTCCATTTGTTCAAACGAACATATAAAAATATAGACACTCTCTCTCTCTCTCTCTCTCTCTCTCTATATATATATATATATATATATATATATATATATATATATATATATATATATATATATATATATATGCTGCTGCTATATATATATA
>JABUQX010125510.1:2500-21743 GCA_015478945.1 Trachelipus rathkii
CTTTTGACTTGGAAAATTTTAATCCCCGCGTATCGGAGAAAGTCGGGCTTTAATTTGGACCTAGTTTCGATTTTTTAAAATAATCCAGTGGAATTTGGTAAGCTTCTAGCATTTGCCCACTCTACGATATATATATATATATATATATATATATATATATACTGCTCTATATTATATATATATATATATATGCTCTTTATATACTAAATACTCATACTTATATATATATATATATATATATACTATATATATATATATGGGCAAAAAAATTTTTTCTATACTAAAAACACGATGTTCTTTTTAAATCAAGTAATTTTAAGAGTTATGAAAAAATATAATTGATAAATGTGTACGGTTAATTTCTAATATATTTAAAAGTTTGGAGTGATAAACTTTTCGAAGAATTCCTCCCTCTTAAATATAATTTTGACCTAATCCCAAACACCCATGTTGTCATATATATATATATATATATATATACACATATATATATATACTTGCATATATATATATATCTATATATATATATATATATATATATGTATATAATTTATTTATATATATATATATATATATATATACTATATCTTTAAAATAACTTTATATATATATATATATATATATATATATATATATATATATATATATAATTCATATATATATATATATATATATATATATATATATATATATATAAATGTTTTCAGATGGGGGTTTAAATATATGATACATACATATATATTATACCCATATTCATATATATATATATATATATATATATATATATATATATATGAGTTTATATTTGTTCCAGCTGTTCTTTATGGTATTTAACACGGACATTAAATTCTAGGATAATAAATATTGTTGAGATTTTGAAAATAAAAGGATTACTTTATATTTTGGTAATTAATGTATAGAAAAATAATAGGATTAAAATGTAAGGATAAGAAAGAGAGAAATTGCTGCCAGGAGAGATATTTGGTGGTAACAAATCAAGGTTCTGAATTGCGTTAAAGACACGTGCTGAACGAGAGAGAGAGAGATTAGCTAAGAAAGTGGTTTTATATTAGAATATAAGTGGAGAAGTGTAGAATATTGCAAGTTCCGTCTAGGGTGAAAATTGTTTAAAAAGACTCCTACATAATATATATATATATATATATATATATATATATATATATATATATATATATATATATATATATATATACCATATATATATATATATATATATATATATATATATATATATATATATATATATATACTACTAACTAACTATAGTACTATATTCTGGGACAATCTGAATGATGCTTTGGATGGGGTGGAGTAGGAGCTTCAGATTGATTATGCTGGGTGACTAAATGATTGGATGGTGACCAAAAATGGATGATAACAATTGGTTTTGGGGTGTCAGGGAGAAAGTGTGAATACTAGGAAGGTGATTGATTTCTGTGAGGAGAGGTATGTGTGTAAGTAATACTTTCTTTATTCATAAGTATACTAGAGTTGGTGTAGGTAGAGATGGTATCAAAGTGAAAAGTATGAATGATTTTGTGTTGGTGAAGAGGAGATGTTGAAATATGTGTTGGATGTTAAATCAGTAGTAGTTGAATTTGGATTATCGGATATGTTGTTCTATGTAAAATTAAATTAGTGGGGACTTGGATGGAAAGATAAGGAAGAAGTGGATAAAATTAAAGTGAAATTAAGTTGGAACAAGGTAATAAGGACAAGTGTTTAAGAGTGCTTGCAAATAAATAGGTTGAATGTGAACAAGTTGGAAACTGAAGAAATCTGGAAAACAAATAGAGGAAGCGTATTAGTAATTGCAAAGAAATGTGGATGTGCTAAAAGTAGAAGTAAGAATGTTAACGAGTGAGTGGTGGAATGAAGAGGTGATGGAAGCGGTTAAAAGTAAAGCGTGATTGCATGTACCTAAAAGCTAATGATGAGGTTTCAAAAGAAGGATGTTTGGAATTATATTAGGAGGAAAAAAGAAATACTAAAAGATGCATACGTGAGAGGAATAGAAAAATGCACAAAAAGAGTTTGGAGAACTACCAGAGTGCATTCACCTTCAGCTCCCGATCTTCAGTGTATAAAAATAAATAAATGTGTGGAAGTGGTGGCCAGATATTCAAACTGACAGTTTGCAAATGTATGAGTTTGGTTCCAAAATAGGTAACTGTTGAACATTTAATAAAAATTCGATTTGTGCGACTTCACTTTTTAATATTTTAGAAAATATATAGTAAATTTATTATAAATATCTTCAACTAAAACAGTTTAGAAAATTTAATATTTTCATTCCTTGCAAAGCTAGATAAGTAGACAATAACATTCAAAAACGTCTATTAAAATATAAATAATTTTTTTTTAACTTTTTTGTTTTTAACACGTTTAGCGTGTTAGAACAAATATATATATCTATGTACACAAGGCTATCTATGTATTCTCTCACTATATATATATATATATATATATATATATATATATATATATATATATATATATATATATAAAAATCTATTTTTTTCGGGAAATATACCAATTTAACATTCACTATCGTCTACTCACATCAACAATCCATCATGTTGGCATTTTCGGAAACCTAAGTTCCAACATCAAGTTGTTCCAAAAGCAAGTCCCTTCTACAATCTCCTCTAAATTTATAAATATACAAATATTTAGAAATCTATTTATGGAAATTTATATAATAATTTTAATTAATATTTCAACTAATGTAATAATTTAGTCAAATTAATTGTATCATTCATGTTAAGCTGAATTAATTTATTATGAATATTGTTGAGCATATTTAAAATATTTTTCTTATATATATATATATATATATTTTTTTGAGCTTCACACTTAGGCCAACATAACCTTTACTTAATATATATATATATATATATATATATATATATATACATATATATATATATATATACTAACTATTCTATATATATATATATATATATATATATATATATATATATATATATATATATATATATATATATATATATATATATATATATATATATATATATATATATATATATATATATATATATATATATATATATATTATTATTATTATTATTATTCCTTCTTATTATTGATATTAAAGTGTGTATTATTATTATTATTATTATTATATATATTATTATTAGTATTATCATCATTCAAAGCACGTGTCCTAGCATGGATGCAAGGGTGATGTCGATCACAGGATGTATTTGTAATACATATATATATATATATATATATATATATATATATATATATATATATAATAGGCTATATATATATATATATCCCACCCGCTGTCCAGTTACCTTGCAGTTGGTGGGTGCTCACCCTTTGCTATACTATATATATACTTAGCACCCTGTATATATATATACTCTTTCTCACTGCCTTACATATATATATACATGCCTCCTATATACTTACTCACTCTACTATGTATACTTATACTTACTTGCTATATATACATATATATATATATATATATATATATATATATATATTTGTGTTATCTTGTCACTCAACAGGGCAGTGATTTTTCCGATAGGAGATTTGAGATAAGACTGAAACTCTTCCTGAGTGAACTTTTATGTACATTGCAATGATGGTAAGAATATTTGGCCTTTTGAAATGAACGTAAATATTAAAAAAAAAAAAGTTATTTCATGAAAAGGAAGCTTTTATTTTGAAGAAATGTCTCGCCAAAAATTTGATTCCTTACTAACAATCAATTCATATAAATAAGGAAATATATAATTTTCTTCTTCCCACTGAACAATTAGTATAGAGACTTAAGACGTTGATAAATTAGTTAGAACTTATCAATGTTAATTTTGAATTTAACTAAGAGGTAAATCTTCTTGTTTTATAGATACTTAGAATTTAAAGGTGTATCATACTTTAGAATCATCTCACTCTTTAGTATTTTAAAAGAGTTATCTAAAATTAAATGGAAGAGCAAACGACTTTAACATTCTTCCAAAATTTGTTCGAAACCTTACTTTTTATTTATGATCCCATTCTGCTTCTCCTTATATTAAAGACACCAAAGCAATTAAACTCTTTACTACAAAAAATCGTTCCTATTAATTATTTTTTCAGCCATCCACTATCACTATCTTTCCACTAGATTTAATAATCAAGCTCTTTTTGAACAGAAACAGTTCTCAGATCCCTCTAGAGCAAAGATATTCCTGAATAGTCATAGAATAATTAATAAACTAGGATATAATTCGAACACTCAGATAACGACTTATTACCCGCATAGCGACTAAATAATTTTTTAGTGATGCATATGTCCTAGACATCATCATGCTGACTTTTTTTTTATATATATTCTGTACTATATTCCATGTTTCGTATTTCATCATAATTTAACTATATGACTTAATTACATTTTATAATATTTATTACTTAGCAGATCATATATAACAACAAATAATTTATATTATATTATAATATATAATATATATAATATATATCTATATATAAATTAAATATAAAATATAATACATATATAATAAAAAATATAAAGATAAAACTAGAATAGAAAATTATAAATATTTTATATTATACTATATTTATTATATTTAAGAATTCTTCCATATATATTTTAATATAGTAGTATTAAAAATAATATAATTTTATAATTATGAAAAGATCTGATTTTTTTCAAGGTTGTCCTCAATGTTAGTATTAGTGTTTAGTGCTAATCAGAGTTATGGTATAATCAACTATTTGTGTGTTTACCGTGTATAATTATTGATATAGTGTCTTAAAAAAAACATGAAATAATAATCAAATGAAAAATATTGTAATTTGGTTCTAGCTATTTATTAGCAAAGAATAGTTCATTTAGTAGTCATAATGCAAAGATACGAATTATTTCCCTTTCCCAAAAGACAAACAGGAAGTTCTATCACTAACTTAATACCCCAATCTGACTGAGCATTTACTTTCCTCCTATAAATATATATAAACAAATATAAATTATTAATAAAATATTATAAAGTTACATTATTATATATATAATTTATGAATTAGATTCCTATAAGAAATAATAGATACATATAAATCACAATAGAGTAATAAGCACTTTCAAGGAGGGGGAACTTCTCTAGGTATTCTACTTGGATCCGAAACTAGGACTCGATACCTACGACTGCATGGACTCCGTCGCCTACCGTTTGATCCACGGTAGCGGCATATATAAGTATATATAATTATTATATATATATATAATATAATAATAATTATTATAATAAAAATATTATATTATAAGGACAATACCTTTATATTAGTATTAATGTAAATAATCGATATTCATTATTACGTATGAAAATAATTATTATTTACGTACACTTATATATATATATATAATAGTATGATAAAAAAATATATAAGTAATGCAATGATAAAAGGAATAGAAAAAAAACAGTGATCATAAGTGTATTATTATAATCATTACACTCGTAAAGTTACCTCGATGTCATTTAAAAAAAAATGAAATTGAGTAAAATAAATGTATGTCTCCATCATTTTTTCATAATTAATTTGTTATTATTCTAATTTAATATTATCAATTTTAAAAAGGATTAATTATATTTTAGATTATTTAGATTTATTTTGGTAAAGATAAGTTATTAATATTAATATACACTAAACAATAATAATACTATTAATATTATATAAATATAATATTATTAATAATAATATATTATATAATAAATAGGTAGACTATTATTTCCGTCTATAATGCATAATATAACTAGAGAGTATTTATATTTGATTAAACACGTATAACTAATATAGATATGATGTCATATTACCTACAAGCATAAGAATAACAGTTTTACCTGGAAGTTAATAGAGCTCTCCTAATCCGCGGGTTCAAAATTAAATTTTTAACGTGTCGGTAAAGTGCTGAAATCTGAAAATTCCATTTTATGAAATTCTGAATTCTAGCGAACAAAATAAAAGAAAACACTGATATAGGGAATCTTATCCAAACTGCTTATAAAATAACAAATAGCCTTAATGTATAAGTTAAAGAATATTTGAAACTTACCTTTGTTGACCTGCGTGTCACGTCAGAGAAACCACCTTATACGCCACGCAAGTCAAAATTTTAAAAAGGTTCTTATATTTTGAAAATCTTAAATCTTTTAAACTTAGTTATTTTAAAAGACTATAAAATTAATAATATATCAAATATACATTAAGATCATAGGCGTTAATACATTATATAATATACTCAATATACTCTATATATCTTAATGATATAATTTCCTTTCTTGCATACTATATCTTGTAAGCATGCCTTTAGATTGGATTCGTTGATTCGATAAAAAAATTCGGATATCATTGATGTTAGTATAACACCGCCTTTAACTAATTATTAAGCTAAATTATAACTTAATGGAAACTAATATATTATTGGTTTATTATGTATCAATATAATTTACCCCAGAGGAGGTCGGGGGGAAATCTTATTAAAGGGGCTATGTTGGTTTTCTTTTTTTTTGCGTTTTTTTCTAATTTTTTCTTTTTTCATTATGTTTTTTTCTTTAAACTGTCTTGGACTATGTATCATTCTAAAACAAAAAAATATGTCCATTACTAATAATCATTCCGAGCCGCGTCCCCCGCGTCCCACGGGGAGGCCGAGAGACCCCGACTCCTGCCATCTTTGCGGTTTTAATTAGTTCCTTAAAGTTAAAAAAAGATAATTTACTTAAAAACTTTAGTATTACTTAACTAAAGGAATACATTAGGGTAAACCGCAAAGATGGCAGGGTCGGGGCTCGGTCCCCGGTTGGACAAACGGGGGATTCGTCCCCCCTATCCCCCTCGGCCGAGCCCCCAAAGGGGAAGATAAAATTTTTTTTTGTAAATTGTCGACGAATACAAAAAAAATAATAATGGATAGAAAATTGTTAAAAAAATTGACCAATTTATATTATAGTACTACTATACTAGTATATTTCTCTATATATATTACAACCAGAATATATAGTATACGGTTATATAATATATATATAGTATATATTGTATTTAATATGAATAGAAAACTTATTTTATATCATTTAATAACATATTACATATATTACATTATATATATTATATATATGATATTTATGTATATATATATTGCGAGATTTAATCATACTAATATATATATTTTATAAAAAGTATATAGTGTATAATTAACATATGATATATATATACATATAAACAGTTTATCTTTCTTTTAATATATAAGACATGTGTAATTATAGAGAGAGAGACGATAGAGAGAGAGAAGAGAGATAGAGTAAGTAAGAGAGTAAGAGTGTAAAATAATGTAAGAAATGATGACGAGACTTATTCTAGGATTGACCGACGCAATGGGTGTTGTGTGGTGATGTGCGTGAGCGGTGTGTGTGTCTGGACATACAATAGAAGCAAGCGCAATGCGTGATGCTGGGAAGAGAGAGAGAGAGAGAGAGAGAGAAAATTCACAGAAGCAAAGCATATCGGTCTTATTTATTACTTCTTTTCAACAGTAAATTAAGGATACAACTATATTATTAATTATTATAATAACATAGGAATAATAGGAAGAAGAGTATTGTGAGTAGAAGAGTAGAGATATATCATGTAAGACAAATATAAAAATCCTAGTATAATCTTATATATATCTGTGACATATTAAAGTGCTGAGAGGTAATTAAATTATTTACAATTATTTGACTTATATATATATATATTAATAAATATATATTACAATGATAATAACTAATAATTAACCTAGATAAGGTTCAATATAAATAATATAAATTCTTATGAACAATCTGATAAAATATCTGAGTAAAGTTAGAGGGCTATTAAGTACTCGATTTACTTATGTATAATGTATTAATGTATTTGTTTCATGAATATATTTTCTATTCGTAATCGATTCTTATATTAAAATTGATATATATAAGAACTATCTTCTATCTACCGAAGTAGTCTTTCTAGAAGTGTGTAATTTATAATAACTTGTTATATCGACTATTATAACTTTAAACCATCTATGTGATACGTATTCTACTCTAAGAATATTATTCTATTACTACATAAAACCCATTAGTAATTTGTTTTTGAATGTGACTAATATATACATAAGCCATAAGAATGTTTGAAATCAACAAATTATAATACTAAACCAAATCAAAATTAAATATTTACAAGAAGAATACCTACTACTGAGCTAAAAAAGAAACGAAAACGAAGATAGATTGTCTAAACTATTACAATTTCCAATAATCTTGAACTTTTTTCTTTCCCCTAAAAATAACAAATCATTAATAACAATCCAATACTAAATAATTTGGGCCTCCTGGGTGAAAGTCAGGTAGCTTATACATAAAGTTTAAAATAAACGAAGGAAATCCCCGAAAATCTTCTATACAAACGTAAATGAATATTAAGGATGGTTCTCCTATTATGATCAGTTTGTCTTATTAAAAACAAAAGGAATGGAAAATTCTAAAATGAAAATCATTAATTTCACGTGAAAAATTACAATAAAAATATTCTCATCTACTTCTAAAATTATATCATTTATACCGATAAATAACTATTAATATAATAAACAGAATATATGAAAAATTTTAAATATTATTTTGTTAAAATAATAAACAAAGTAGATTATACACAATAATATATCTATTTCTTCATAACCTTTACTGCCATTCACTTGAATTCAACATAGAGGAACTTCTCTTTATGGTAATTTTACCCCTCTGGGATCTAAGGATACCCTAGGGCATCCGACCTTACGACCTTGGGGGCATGGCGAATATTTGCTTAAGTAAGTTAAATTTGGCAATTCGGGATATTTTAAATTTGGACAATATTGTTAAAACAAAATTTTTGATATATAATATAGTATGATATTATTTATCTTTATATTCTTTTAAAATATATATTGTTTATTATATATCAAATATTAATAATCATATATTTGTTAGTAAAAAATATAAAAATTTTATTATAATCTAACACACTTCAAGGACAATGAATCTATCTTTCATTCCTTGTATTAGAAAGAATTTTATTATTTAAAAATAACTATAAACTAATAACTTTTTATAAAAAATACATATAATATAGATATAAATAATATTATTAGATTAGATAATAATAATAAAATACAACATAAAAATAAATTTTATAAACTGATATTATATATATATATATACAATATTAGTTATAAATATATTAATATGATGCGTACTATTTACCATAATACAATTATATACAATATACAATATATAATAATAAATAAATTATATAATAATATAAAAAATATAATATAAACAACACAACCATATATATAATAAATAAAGATAATATATGCAAAAACCTAATATAAATATTAATATTATAATATTAGTAAATATAAATATAGATATAATATAATTATTATAAATAATATATTGAAAATATATATAATAATATATACTAATGATATAATATAACTAATAAATATAAAATAACATTATACATAGATATAATAATAATATATAACGACCTTAACTTAATATATAATATACTATAATAATAATATAAATACAAGACCTAACATATATTATTATATTAAAATTAATATATAATATAATATATATAATTAATTATATATAAATATATATTATAACATAGATATAAAGTAATATATATCTTATAACCCCAGTACCCTAATGTCTATATAACTAGAAGAAAAAACACCCGAAAATGTATTTCTATCGGTGGCCAGAAAAACTGCGTTTCGCTTATTTTCCCCATCTAAAAATTGGTCTGAAAATAATATATATTATATGGTCATCATAAATATATATATAAATGATAAATATATAATAATAAATATATATAATATATATATTTATAAATATATATATTATATAAATATATAATATAATAATATTATATATATTAATATTTAAATATAATTATAATAATTATATGTCCGTCGATCAGTGTATCAAATATCCAATAGCATATGGTAATTGCCATGGATTCAAACCATTTTAATAAAAGTCAAAATAAAAGTAGACGTCATTAGTCCAAATAAACTATTAATAAAAATTTCTCACTTTAAAATAAAATTACAAAAAATTAAATCTATCCTACCTAACTAATTAAATAATAACATTACTTAACTTAAAAATTACGTTACTAACGCTTAAACCAAACTTGAATTATATATATAGATTTACTTCATCTTCCAATCTTTCTTCAATAACACAACAAAACATCTATTTAAATTATACAATATCTTGAAAAAATTATTAATACCTTACTTATGCACTGCGCAGTTCACATTTTGTTCGATAAGCGTAACTATGGAGATAAAATTTAGATTTCGGCTTCATGGTCACCTATAGATGGACAGAGCTAAACAATATACTATATAATGATATATAATATATATATATAATTATATCTATGATATATATATATTATAATAATAAATAATATATATATATAATATATATATAAATATATATAATACATATATATATTATATTTAGTATATTATATTATTTAATATTATATTATATAATATATATAATAATAATTATAAATATAATATTAATAGTATTATAATATATATTAAATTACATATATATTAAATATAATATAATTATATATATAGTAATAATATATATATATATTAATAATAATATATATATTAATATATAATAAATATAACATAATATATATATATATATATAATATTAATATATAAATATATATAAAATATTATAAATATATAATAAATTGACTAAATAATGAAATTATTATATTATATAGGCTATTAATTAAACTATGTACATTACCGTAGATATGACCTATATAATCTTATGGAGACTTTATATACGTTATATCACTACTTCACTATATACCAATTATATTAATATATATAATCCGTCTAAACGTTATTATAGTTTCATTTTTTAAGATAAATACAATTAAACTATATTAGACTCTTCCATAACTACATTTATGAATATATTAATAACATAACTGGTATATTTGTAGGACGAAAACTACTATCTCATTAAGATATAGATAATAATACCTAATGTACCTTATCATAATACAAAGCAGTCATATGACGTTTAAGTATACTGTTGTATATAATAATACAATTTATAATACTATTAGTATCCTACTAGCAGCTTAGAGTAATTTACAGTCAAGTTCTAATAAATTACCAGAGAGAAATAAAACACTACACGAAAATAGTGCGTCTACGTCCACGAAAAAAACTGCCGATTTTGCTTATGATCCCAATTCAAAAAATTTCTGAATAATCCGAATGACATTAATATGATGCCATTCCATGTTAGGTGTGTTCTAAAATGGGGTCCGGCGAAAAATCATCATCTAAATTTGAATCCCCCCCTTATCTACGACATATTTCCTTGCTTTCAGAACGATATAGTAAGAGTGAAAAACAGGAAAAAGATAATAACTCGAGCTGAGATGAGGAGCAAAGTGAAAAAGACTGGCCTTGCCCATCCTATCTTTTTTATATAAGAAGTGAGAGGCAGACCTCCTCGAGCCTAATCGGTTACAAATTATTCACAAATAATGTTAACTAATCCTATCCTATAAGTGAGTCCGAGAACATGTGAGATAGATGGCTTATGAGAAGTAGTGGCCAAGACTATATAGCTGGAAAAGGTGACTGAACGTGCTTGATCATGGCAGTACACTAAGTGCGAATCCTTTATCAGACAGAGAGTATTTTGACACTATAAGTGCATGAGAATTGATTAACTATGACTGGAAAGTGTGTTTTCAAGAAAGCGAAAGAGCAGGATCCAAAAATCACAAAAATCTCTTTCATCGGAACCTGGAAAGTAAATCCAAAGGAGAACCTGGAGTAAACTATTGTCCATTTTCGATTGCACTTTAAGCCCAACAGTTCGTGATTTTGTGATAAATAATGGTAGCGTGAAAGACCAGAATATAGATAATCATCTCGAGCTTCAACATAATGAGATATAATTACACATTAGCAAACTAGTTCGTAAAGCAAGTACAATACTATAATTTCTATTTTCATATTAGTCCTACTTTTTAAATCGACGAAACTCAATCAATATAAGTAATTAATAATCCTTTTTGGTATTTTAGTCCCATTAGAGAATGGTAATAACTTGAAGAGATCAGAGGGGTAAACAAATTAGGTGTGTGGACTACAGTATGGCCGAAGAATGACATGCGTACATACGTGTTAAGATAAGGAGATCTCCCAATATGAGACAGCGCCGGTAACTAAACGATAGGTAGACATCGCATCACGAACATATGCTGAAATACGCACACATCACAGAAATTCTACTGTAGATCTAGGCAGAATATAGGAAATGGATTTCCCTCATGTTTACACTCTCTACACATATTTGTCATGAATACTAATACGATGAACTCTCATAGAAGAGTAACAACCACTGTCGGATGAATTCAAGACTGATTAATTCCGCGAATAGAGTCAAGTAATTCTTTTTAATAAAAATTTAAAAGTGCATACTTATTGTCAAACTTACGCTCCTAGTACAAAACTTTAGTACGAAAATCTCAACTGCCGCCATGCGCTTACGCACTATATAACTAGCAAGTAGTGGATGATAACATTTGCTTACTACAACAAAATGTAAAGGTGCCCGAAGGTCTCACGGATTGTTCTTCCATTGAGAGGCAATCGCGGAAAATATGTATACTGAGCGTAAAAGTAAGCCACTTATATTGAACTCTGGTAGCCCTAGGACTCGCTTGGATCGTGAACATTTGGTCTCCGAGAAGATCAAAGTCCGAGAATGGGGAAACCGCGGAGGGAATAACTATGGCTAAGTGTTTAAAAGAAAATATTTTGTAGTATAGTTGTAATTAAGACACGTAGGAGACGCTGTTTTATATGCGAATATCGTAAATTATACGTAGTGCAATATATATCATTCTGTGTAGGGGTTCGGCATCAAAGAATTAAAAAAGATGGAGCATAATGAAAATCATCTATAGTAGGGAATAAAGAGCAACAGGAACCAAGAGCAGCTCATTAGTAACTTACAATGGCCAGGAAAAAAATTTGGAAATACTTAACGTACAGATATCACCTTCTAAATGCAGAGAGGCGGACAGAGCGGGATGTCATCTTTGTCGAAGACTAGTTGTGAAAGTCGTCTTTCCATATGTAACTGTATAGCGTCTCGCGTAGATCTTGAAACAAGCGTTTCGTGTGCCTTCGTTTAAAAATATAACAATGGCGTCCACATATATGCACTTCTCTATGCGCACATATGTTCTTGCTCTTGATTGAGGGTCTAGATGTAAGTCACTCCAAGTCGTAAATTGCGCTGCAGAGATGACCTCGGTGCTTCGCTATCTTCTAAACAGACCCAATGAACCTTTCAGGAAAGCCCGTCTTTGTGCAAGCATCTCCTGATGGGGCATACCCGAATATTCCAACTGGCCCTCGGGATGGCATTCTCCAACAGACTTGCAATGTATTAAGTGATTAACACAAGAATCTATTTCTCCTAACTCGTCACAGAAAGCTATAGAGCGAAATCTCTTCCTTACATCTAGGTATTCCGTATGGATTAGAGTTAACACATCATGAGAGTTTGAGGTGACAATTAACGAGACCTCGATGAACGGATATGTTGATTTTCCAAGGTAAAATATGTAATCACAACATAGAAAAGCTATTGGTGCAGCGAGGAAAAGGGATCTCTACTATAAGTGCAGGTACCACTTGTCCTATTCTAGATGAGCAACCGTGATTTGGCCATTAATTGATGTGCTTCGTGAAAATGGAATTTACCTTCAGAAAGACGTTATATACTTATACAAAGATACTAATCCAAGTGTAGTGTGTAAGTTACAATGCATGTAAAACATTGGTTGAATCTAAAGAGAGTAATCAAGTTTCCATCTAGCTTGCAAGCACATTTATCAATATATGAAGAGAGAGGATAATAGCTAAGTATGTAAAGTTATAACTATGATCAACTAATGTATGTTCTATTAAAGAATCTGAAATACACATGATTTTAACACTTGATAGCCATATACTAATATAAAATGTATAAGCATTACCATGCGAAAAATCTGAGACTTGGAAATGTATAACATATATAAACTTATTACTCAATTATAAAAAGTCGTGTCTTCATCCGTATAATCAATTAGTATGACATTTTCTACTAGTATAAAAATACTATTGAATACTATTCGTGATTGATAAAAGTGTCGTAGTTCATTTTTTGTAATTTATCATACAAATTTATCGTATCAGAAATAAATATGCACAATAGTACAACATAATCTCAAAACTCAGAAAATTAACATATATATTACTAAAGCATTCAGAGAAGGAATAGTCAGCAAGAAAGCATGAAGAAAAGTTACTGTGTAATATAGAGATATAACAATATCAACAATGAGAAAACCCTATTCAAAAGGTACATGAACCATATCATCTTCTCAAATGGCAAACGGAAATCCTAATATATAATAAATTATATCACATTTTTAGTCATTTTAAATGACTTTCACTTGACTATAGTATAATGTTAGCTTTATTAGTAAAAGACTTTCCATGAACATAGTCAGATCGTTCGATACAATAAAATAAAAAAGGATTTAAAACAAATTATTTCGCCACAAAATATAGAAATTCACATAGCTTCAAATTTTGAGTTAGTATGAGCTCAAAATGATCTGTTGAATATATTCTGACAATATCGAAGAAATATAAGACTAAACTACTTACACTAGCCTCAGATACTTAGATACATAATATAAAGTAAAAAAATTTCGTCCAGGAAGAATGCCCGCGCTATCCTAAGATATAAATAAAATACTATATTAAATAATATTGAGGTTAAATATATGTATAATATATAATAATTAATATTAATTATATTAAATATAAGATATATTATAATAAATAATTAATCTAAGATACAAGAACTATCAGACCTATATTTAATATAAATAGTATAATAATTATATGTATAATATAATTAAATAATAATTAATATATAAATAAAATGTATAATATTAATATAATTATATATCTATATATTATAAATATTAATATAAACTATTCAAATAAAATAATAATATACAATATTAAATCTAAATATTTTGTTTATTTTATGTGAGGTTTCGTTTATCGTTCATGCCCGTGCATTATGACATATCAATTTTATATATAGTGATTCAGTATTGATATACTAGCATCAACCTCAAATACACTTCGAATGTTTATTACGAACACATATCATAAAATTGAAGTGCATTTTGGCTTAAATATCAAATAATTGAAAACTAATAATACTATTCTAAACATACACCTTAAAAATTTAATTAAAAACATATACACTTACTAATCATATTAAGTCATCATATAATGTTAATTTCTTCACATAATTCATTATTTTAGATTATCACTCGGATTAGTCTTAATAAAAAAAAAACTAATAAAAAAGAATTTATTAATATAAAAACGCTTTCTAATCTTTATCTGCAACATAATTACATACCGAACAATTACTGCTTTGAACATGCCATAAATCTCGATCCTATAGCATCCAAATATACTCACAGCCAGGTGTCAGTTTGCATTTTTCGCTTCTGTCTTAATATATGCTTGGCCAGATGCAATATTACCTCACAACTTGAATTCTGTTAATCGTTCCGTACGAACACATGATTCAAAAATATACATATGGGACCTATGTTGCTCTTATACGCGAGGCGACTATTCCATAAATTATACTATTTATTTTTTTATTATTATTATATATATGCAAGTCGGGTAGCAAATGGTTTTAAATACAGATTACCAAATCAATAGTGCTTACATAATTTCGAGATTTGCAGATCAGTTTCGCACAATATTATGGTCTCAATATAACTTAAGTTCACGTACCACAATCAAGGTTGATCAAGTGGACCATGTTCTAACGCAACATAGATCCCTTAGACGTCATAGTTGTCACAATAAGATTTAGTAGTAAATAACGATAGCAATAAGTGTGATAAAGTATCGGTAAAACGTACGACGTATTTATCGTGCTACGATCTGTATCGTCCTATTAATAAATACATATGTAGCGAAATAGAATAATATAAATATTAGATAATATAGCATAAAAGAGTATCACATAGTAAAATAAATATATATATATATTATACTTATGATATATATTATAAATAAATATTTTAATAAATCAATTCATTAATTAATTATAATATTTAGATAATATCATGAAAACTGTTATATAAATATATACTAGATCTTTTAACAAATAATCTATAAAATATAGAATACATAAAATAAAATATATAAAGATATACGAAAATATAAATATACATAATCTATCAAGAACTTGTAAAGTATTTTCAAAACTAACTCAACAATTATGTTATACGAAGCTCAGTAGCAAGTCCTCGTTAAAGCATTAAGTTAATTAAGCTCATTAAGCAACAATAAATCACAAAGTATAACAAGATATACACCACGAGATAAATATGATTACAAAAGTAGAAACAAGTAATTAAATTATGCAAACTAGCATAATAATATATATACAAAATATATATAGGTTGCCAGATTATTAATATTAATTATACTAATTAACACTAATTAATTAATATAATTAATATATTATAAGTATTATAAATATATATAAAGTATATAAATTAATATATAAATTATATTTAATAATATATAAATAGATAAAATAATGAATATATATAACGAACTTAGAATATATTTATTAATATTTAATATAACATTATATATCATATAATATCTAACAAACTATACCAATTTACCCATCATCCATCATCATCCACTCTTCTTTTCCCCAAGACTGGGTAGATGAGGTGGCCGTGGAAACACCGGACACAGAATATCTTCTCTTGTGAGAGTCTGTCGAATAAAGAAAGACAAACCTATGACGCCCCTCCCTTTAGACTTTAAGTGAAAATCGTCGTCAGTTAGAAACGATCCAACCTTAGAGTTCAACGGGACCTGCGCAACGACCTTTCACTACTCGCATCTCGCAGTGGGGGTTCATCTCTATGGCCCAGGGCCACAACCTATACTACTCCAACAACCCTCCACTACTCATTAATCACCTTTCTCTCCCTCTGCCAAACCACTTTTGCCTCAGGCATTTTCCCTTTACTGACCAATATTTAGTTTTTCTGCGGTACCACAGTCCGATATTCCCACACCTCACACTATGCATGCGCTTAACCAACGACTATCATCCACCTTTCGATATGACCATACAATCTCAACGTAACTTTCATTTATTCTCTTTCATCACCCCTTCTTCACACACCACACAACTCTCTAATACCGTTCATTCCATCATTTTATCAACTCTTTCTCACACCTAACACGCACCCCTAAGATTGTCCATGCTGAACACATTATACTTAGACCCATAACCTCTATTCCAGACCATAGTCACTACTATATCATTAAACACAGGTAAACAGCATATCTTCCCGTAAGACCACTAGCGCACTCAAGACTTAGTCCCTCTTCATCCACCAAGATTTCAATTGCACCAGCCACCTTCCCCTACCATTTTATTATAAAAATATATTAATAATTAATAGTATATAATTATATATATATATATAATATAATTAATATATTATATAATTATAATACTATATTTAATAATATAATAAAATATATAATATAATAAATATATAATAAATTATATATATAATAATAATAAATATATATATATATAAATATATATTTATATATATAATAATATATATTATAACATCACTTCATAATAACAATCGAAACAAATCACCATCACCACCTTCTCACTCCACCAAGGACTGGAGGGTATGCGTAACATGCCCCGGAAACAAGAAGTATAAAACAAAGTCGAAATAGAAAAAGCTCAGCCTTTTACAACCCCTTTATATTCCTTCATCTTAGCTGAGATCTTTCGATCGCAATCAACAAAATCCACCCAATGAGCTTTTTCAACGGGAACCTCGAACGGACCCTCGACTATGGCAATCATCGTCACGTGTGGGGTTTTCAATCCCTTGGCCCACGGATAGGCCTACAAACCTTACAACCTCACAAAACCAACCAAAAACGCCATTTCACTTCCCCATTAATGCAACCATCTCTATTCAGCGCCTCTGTACATACTTAACATTTTCTCTCCTCCAGACATTCCTTTACTGGATTTCAATCCACATTTTTTCAGTCTCCCACGGACGATTCCCCAGCACACTCACCAACTTATACAACCCGTAAGACCACATAGACTAATCTCCAATCTAAATTCCACAATGCCCCAAACACCATCTCAACTACTTTTCATTTATTCCTCTCATTTAACCTTTCTCACACCACATACCCCTCTTTATTTCAATCCTATTTATCATTCCTCTTCTACCTAACAGGCCCCTAAGATTTGTCCATCTGAACACATTGGACGTTTAGATCTATACCTTTATTCCAAACCATATGTCCTCACTACTATACATTAACACATGTAGCAACATACTCTCATGTAAGTAACCTTAGCGCACTGACTTAGTCCCTTCATATCCAGCAAGGATTTACTTGCACCAGCCACATTCCTTATCAAATTTCCTACTACACTCTGCATCATCCGTTCCCTTGCAATCCAACATAAATCCTAAATAATTCAACTCAGACACTTATTCCAGCTGCTCAACCATCTCAACGATAACTTCACATCGATACTGGTCCTCACTCATAACCCATAACTTACTCTCTATCGTATGTTTTAGCTTTCAAACCCCTCCTTTACACATTCTACAAATCTCTCCACCAATCCTCTCCAAAACTATCTTCTGGATTCGCAACATAAGGCCAAGTCTCCGCAATATAATAGTAGGGAAACCACCCTCTCTCTTCTCATCCATTCTCCTTTCATTCAACATATATCCTATTTTCCTACCATCCTCGTCTAATTCTTTCATAACCCCATCAATATTAACAAATTGAACAACCAAGGAAACATAATACACATCCCTGCCTCATCCGCTATTAAAACTAAACCCCAATCACTTTCGATTCTATTCTTACACACGCTTCATACTTCGTCAGATAATCATCATAATCATCTTTATGAGATTC
>JABUQX010125511.1:0-28236 GCA_015478945.1 Trachelipus rathkii
TTCTCTTATAAAAATCGTTCACACTAATCGGACTGTGTCGTCTGAAGATACGAGGGCGATCAATTCTGTATCTTCCTTTTCTGTCAATAGTGGTGTGTTCCTCAGGGTTTCTGTCTTATCTCCCTACTTTATTCCTACTTTTTCATCAACGATCTTCTCACCTGCATATCTAACACTATTCACTCATATCGCCGATCGACTCAACTCTTCATTCTAACACTCATTTCAATTCTGCTCCTTCTTTTACTTCTTAGAATTCGCCTCTCCGTCTTAATCTTCTCCGACTTCTATCTCCTCGCTTGATATCTGGAATAAATTTCCGGGTGCTGGTTCACGTCTAACGCTTGTGGAAATTCAAATTCTTTAAAAACTCAAACATTCCTACAAATTCCCCTCTTCTAGACACCCCTTTCAACTTTCCTATCTCTTTCGACGGTTCTCTTATCTCTCCTGCTGTTGACTATACAAACATCCTTGGCCTAACATAAACAAAAAATGTCTTGGAAACCTCGAATCACAACGGTTGCTGGGCAGCCTCAAAGAAACTGGGAGTTCCTGTTTAGACTGCGAGACTTTTTTTTTCCACTTTCCCCGTTTGGGCTCTCAGCTATAAAGCCCATCACGCCCTTGTCATGACGTACTGGCTCTCATAATCTGGGGGGGGGCTCTTTTTCTCACGCCGCTTTTGGATGGGGTCCGAGTCAAAGGCCAAAAAGGCTTATAAACTGTTCCGTACATTTCCCACTTCACTTGACCCTCTATCTTGCTGCTTGAGTTTAGATGCTTTATCCTTCTTTTCTATAGGTCGGCCCAGCGGCAGGTGCTCGCAGGTGAGCTTATCCTCACGGTACCTCCACTTTACGTCGGCCTCGTCAGCACTCAAGGCGTGCTTGTTGTCTGCACATGAGTTTTTGTTGATGTAGGTAACTCCAGGCCAGTATTCCGCTGCGGTGCTTCCTTCTTTCCTGCCACATCTGTTCTGTGGAATTCTCTTCCATCTTCTGTGTTTCCTGCTGAATTTAAATCTCCCCCACATTTCAGACTCTTGCGTCACTGTGCTCATCTGCGTAATTCGCTTTAGTTGTTGACTTATGAGGCGTGTAACACCTCCTTAATCAGGGCTCTGCCCGTGAGGGTGGTGACAATGTACAAAAAAATAACTAAAAAAATAATCAATAAAAAAAAAAACAATAATTCTTTGATTTCATTTCAAATCTTTATTAACCTTTTTAACAATACATTATAAAGAATCTATTATACCAGAGCATAAATTAGAAAATTAAAATTTTATGTATAAAAAAACAACACTGAGAAGCAAAGGAAAAAAAATTCAATTTATTTAATAAAGATATCAAAGTTTTTACACGTCATCATTCGGGAATTAATGAAATCTCTTCATATTTTTCGGAAGAGTGTAGTAAGAAAACGTAAAAATTTTAATATTATAATTTAATAACAATAGGTGAACAAGACGAGTAATAATTTATTCTTTAACATTTTCTTAAAAACCAAAGTCCGTGTTAAGTTTAAAGATATTCTATGAGAAGCACAAAGTGAAAAAAATACTTTGGTTTTGTTTTAAACATTTTGCTTAAAGGTGTATCACTGAAAGAAAATATTTTTATCAAGAGTCACATATTAGTTAGTACGTTGAGAGAGAAAATGAAACATATTTATCGGTTATCGCGAGTAACAATTTTTCGTTATCGGTGCCCACCTAGTATATATATATATATTTATACTATAGTAGATAATTATTCTTTATATATATATATTATATATATATTATTATATACGTATATATATTATATATATATATATATATATATACTATATGATATATATTATAACATATATTTATAATAATATTTCTTTATTATATATATATATAGTGATATTTTTCTTTTTTCCAACTTATGTTGTGAATCTCTTCAATTAAGTAAATCTAGACAACTGTTTTTATTTGCCGTAAGATCTTAAAATTTTTCTTGTCATTTCCAGTTGTAATTTTTTTTTTTTTAGGAATTCCTATTTTCTATTAAAATTCCTTTAAAATAATATCTGATAATATTGACCACCGATGAGAAAGTAAATTTGTTCGTTTTAATTTTATTAATGGGACGTAAATCCCAATAGAATAATTTACCAGTATCATGAATATTTTTTCCTCTTAAAATATTTGTAATATACTTTAATTAGATTAACTTTTATGCCTAGCGTATTGTTAGAATTTCAATACCTTTGAAACAGGCAAGATAACCAAGTTGCTCTTACGCTTTCCAGATATATTGTTTAGAAGAAATTCCCTTAATGTCGCAGAGGGAATACGTGATATTCAGTTTTGGGTCAATTGAAAATAGAGAGGAGCGATGTTAATTTTTATCATTTGCAGTTAATTAATGGAGTAAAAATTGCACACATTATATATTTTACCTAACGTATGAGATAATGTGGCTAATTCGTTTTTGCAAATGCTTCGAGTTTGAACACTAGAGAGAGAAGCTCCCATACTCGATAAAAGCCAAAATCCCGTCTTAAGGTGTGAACTTTAACGGAATAAATTTCATTACTTGTAAAACTTTGATTTATTTTACAGAATCTTAAATACCCAATTACTGATTGTAGCATGCAGCATTAACGAATTGTGAAAACAATTACCGCCATTTTTATCTAGCCATACTCATATATATATATATATATATATATATAATATATATATATAATATTACTATAATATATATATTATAGATATATATATATATATATATCATATATATATATATATATCTATATATATATTAATTATATATATTATATATTATTATATTTATATATATAAATATATATATATATATATATATATATATAATAATATTATATATATATATTATTATATTTATATATATAATATATAATATATTTATATATATATAATATTATATATATATATATATATATATATATATGATATATATATATATTATATATAATTATAACATATAAATAATATATTTAATAATAATCATAATAAAAATAATAATAAATAATAACTAATTAATAACAAAATAATATATAACTCTAATAAATTTAATTAAAAAATTTGAAACTTGTAATCGCTTTCCCTGAATAAAAAAAAAAAATTTAATAAAAAAAAATAAAAAGCTTCCCTTCAAAATTTACAAATAGGGAATTTTCTTCGAAACTAATTCTCTGTTTTGTTTCATGACCAACTCTTATATTTTTTTCTATTATATTTATTTTCTTATAACTGCTTGACAATAGAATAAATATACAGATATATTTTTATGACTTTACTCACAATTTTTTAATTAAAGATATTAAATTATATATATATATATATAGGTATTATATATACTATATATATATTATATTTTATTCTATATATTCTTTATATATAGATATGAATTAAATCATATATATATATATTATATATATAATTTATACTATATATATTATATATATAATTATATAATTATATTTATATTATTATTATATGTTATTTTATTATGCACGCTGAACCCATGCAAAAAATTCCAGTGTTAAGACGATCAGAGCTATAACTTGTTTTTGAGAAGGTCAGTATGTAAAATGTAAACAAAGATCTGAACCTTTATTTCATTACTCATTAACTTTGAAAATTGTGTGAAAAATGTTTCAGTTTTGAAAAGTTGTTCAATTGTTGTTAATCGCAGAATGTTAAAAGTTAATTATTAACTGTTGTATTTGATTTACAAATAATTTGACTTTTTTTTTTGGTTTTGTATTTGTAGTAATATATATATATATATATATATATATATATATAGTATATATATATATATATATATAATATATATATATATATATATATATAACTCATATTATTAATATTTATATATATATATATTATATATATATATATATTTATATAATATAATATACTAAATATATATATAATATATAATAATTTAATACTTATATCCAAGACAATTATTACTAGTAATATAATGATATATTATAAAAATTATATTTTTTAATTTATAATTTTAATAATTATTATTGGTATTGAGTTGAATTATAAATATTTATTAACATTCATTATTTATTAATAGTATTATTTATATTCCTTATTATTTCATATTCATTAAATATCATTATTAATATTCATATACTAAATAATTGTAGCAGTGGGTGATTACTAACTTTTCTGTTAATGTATTATCATAGATAAGTAATACTCTAGAGTAAAAATAATAATAAATAATAATAAATAACAATAAATATGTAAATTAAATAATATTAGATTATAAAATTTTATTTAGTTATAAATAATAATTTAGGACTCGGGCTAATAAAATAAATAACTAATCATAATAATAAATAATAATAATAATATTTTTAAAATTTTAATTCACAAAGATAATGTGAATCAAATAATTTAGTATTTAGTATTCTAGATTTGATTTAATGTTATTAGCTTTACCTCTTAATCCTTTGAATTAACAAAATAGAAAATTACATCTAGAAATTGTTGAATATTGAGAAATTGTTATGGAATCCTTCAGGCTCAAAGTAGTATCGTTAATCTTCATTGATGTCTAGAAATGATGTATGGTCTTTTGTGGAATGGCTCCCACAAGTGCAATATTCTCTAGTTTTTTGCAATCGATTCTGCACTTGGATTTTCTGATCCAAATGCTCAAGTACTGAAGCAATTCAGGAAGCATTATATTCACTTGTCGAATGATTTATGAAGCATAATTTTCATACTTGTCGAATTGATTTATGATGCTCGATTAACAAAACCAATTGTGTCGTATTCGCAAGATATTCTTGGAATTATCCCCTTTAAAGGATGGAAATAAATGCACAGATTCGCCAAAATTTATATATATTATTGACAGAGATTAACTTGAAATGTATTCCAATTTTTTAAAATATTACAGAGGTTAACTTGAAATGTAGATGTTAATATATGACTAGTAAAGCAGTGAAATAATCCACATTGGCACCCAACATACTAAAACTCATAATAAAAGTCTCCATTATTCTTTAGTAAATAAGATCTAAATGAGAAGCTGAAGTTATATAATAAAATAATTGTATAATAAAATAACATCTTTGCTAAAATCTTAATATCGCTCTTAGAATCTGAAACAAACTATATATAACAAAAGGAAGATCATGATTTTGATTCAGACTTCCGAACAAACTCTTTTTCACATATAAGTTAAGGACCTCTAATTGTAGATAAATGAAATGGATGATATTTCTATAGAGAAGTCTCTCTGGATAGTTTGATTTTTTGCAATACTACGATCACAACATTGATAATTTAAAATTCAAACATATAGAGGAATACAAGATATAGATCTCTTGTGGACATGTTCGGCTTAAGCATGGATCATAAATATTTCTGAATGTCATTTGCGGTCTTGTTGACGATCTCTTTTGTCGATTCAACAATTAAGCAAAACAGATTAAATAATTATATTATTATTTTTTCTGCACAACCTAATACAGATTTGATAATAAAATATAAATAAATAAAAAATTTCTGATAAAACTTAACTTTTATATTCTCGAATAGATTTTCGCAGCTACCATCTACCTTAACTATTAATTAATTCCAACCTTTATATAATGTTTTAATGAGCGTCCAAATAACAATGTTTATATTGAGATATTATTAATTTTCTAATTTATTATGAAGTTTATAGACAATATCATATTATCTTCAAACTCTTATTATACTAACTGTTATATAGTCCTGATTAGTGCTAGTATGGATTTTCAGAAATCAGTTGAGTATTCACGGGTTGTTATTTTAAATTATACTACTTGAATTTATCATATCAGATATGAATATAGTATCTCATATATAATATATCATAAATATATATATATATATATTATATATAGCTCATCTATAGTCACTACACTATTCAACAAGTGAAATATTTCCTTTTTCTTTAATTCTAATAATAAATGGACATGAATGAGTAAAATAAAAATTTTATAAACGTTCGGTAATTTGAGTTTTTAGAGACTTTTGTTAATAATTTTGATCGATTTGAGTATGGCAACAAAGTGTTCTAGCTTACATTTCGGTATATATTCTCAGCGACAATGTGGTAATTAGTCTTACTCATTGATAGTAAGTAGAATACTAGCAGCAAAGATTCTTGTGTTATTGTTTTATCCGGGCTCATTTAAAAAGATCAATATAACCCAAGAGAATTGCTTGAGGATTTAATTATACGGTGGATAGAGAGAAGAATAGCAACTTATGTCAAGATAGTTTTGATTCAGCTCACTAGTTATGTCGTTTTGTCATTAATTTTGTAATACAGTGGAATGCTCTCTTTCTCGATCTTGATGATTGTTCTAGTTTTATAATATGACATGTTTAGTAGGATACATTGATATGCGCCTCAACTTAGGCCATTGTCTTTATATTTGCTGCGTTTTCTATATTTATTTATAGTAATTTAGCTCCATATTCCCTGATTTTATATTCAAGTTATATATAATCATGCTTTAATTGTCAGATATATTTTTATAATTCCTTTCCCTTTTATCTTTTCCAAACTAAATTTACCACTTTTATCTCTATTGAATCTTTACATATTTGAATTTTTTATTTAGCTTCAAAACTTTTTGAATCTATAGTTTTATAGATGTATTATTTAATAATTATATACTAATTACGTTTGTTCTTTATTTGATGTAGTTAATTATTGACAATTATATACAAGTAAATATCGGTGTCACAAAAAACTGCCATGGAAAAATAAATGAGTGTATTACAATAAACTATTTTATAAAATACAATCACATCTCCCATGTTCTTAATTGCTGGATCCGGCCATGGACTCTGCTAATTTTACCCGAGTTTTGAACCCTATCTAATTTTGGCGATATCCGAGTACCCGTGTCCAAGTCATGGACTGCAGTGCATCCTAATGTATATAATTAACATTAATTGGTGGTAGCTTCTAATATTTCACTCAAAACTGGTTTGCTTTAAAATTGTGTTTTGTTGATTGCTTTTCTTGCTACTAACTTTTAATTTTGTATTTATTTATATATTTATTGTTCCTTCTGTTTGTTTAATTTATTATTTATATTTTTTTTGTGTGTGTGTGTTATCTCGTATTTGTTTTTTAACTCAAACAATTATATATAATATATTATATATATATATAATATATATATATATATATACTATATATTATCTTATATATATATAAACATTATATATAATAGAATATATTAAATTATATAATAGTATATTATCAGTGGAAAAGACTTTTAAAAACAAAATTAATAAAAAAACATTTTTTTTGGTTTATTGTTTGTTTGTTTTTTTTTCTTTAAATCAATATCTTTAATTTTATATTATCTATTTTCCCAATATAATTAATTTGATTTTTATATAACTCTTTGAGACCAAATATTTTATTTTAGTCAATTCATTATTTATCTAATAAATTAATCAATTATTAATTTAAACAAAAGAACATATTACTTAACTTACTCTTCGTCACCCTCGTCATTTTCCTGTCACCTTCGTCATATATTAATATTTATAATATAATATATAATTATATATATAATATATTTATATTATTATATTATATATATTATTATAGTTATGTTACTACTATAGTGCTAGATATTTATAAAAGTTAGTTCAGGTATTTAGTGATTACTATCTACATATATGGTTAATTGGCTGGTAGCTATGCTCATTACGTCTATTATTGGGTATATTATATATAATAGTAATTCTGTTAGAATGATACTATATTCAACAATCAGTTTATTTTATTATTACAGTTAATGATTATTAATTATTGGAATTTAATTTATATTATTTAACGCCCTCAGTGAAAATAGTTCTAATATACTCACTATAAGAGGTGTTTATTTGGCTTTTATTATCGGAGTATGGGGAGCTTCTCTTTTATTATGATGTTATATCAATAATCCGATAGATCTATACTTTGACCAAACGAATTTTATAGCCACTAAATATTATCTATAATACGTTATAGTGATAAAATATTAATATTAAATTCTGGTGTGCTAATTTTATTTATTATATACTTATCTTTATCCTTAATTAACTAGCAATATATTATATTATTATACTATTATACTACTATTATATTATACTATTATATACATATACGAATTTAATTTATAAACGACCATTGTTAATTGAAACGAAAAAAGATTTAAACATATTAAAGCATTTAGAGGCATACATCATTCTCTCTCCCTTGAACTAAAACTAATAACCATTATTTTATCAGAAATTATTTATCATTGTCATCAAATCCAGAAACTCGTGTTTAAATACATTTCATCCCGGAATAACGAAATATCAACTCTTCGAGACATTAAAAACTTTTCTTCGTAGAGAATGCAACAACTTTCTGCTTCCTCTATCCTGCACTCCTGATATTTTCCAATTTTGAGATGTCAAGTCTAATCTTGCTTCTTTTCTCCCATCTCTTGCATCTCTGACAGTAAATACTGCTGGTCTTAGGCTCTGCTAATCATTGAACTGTTATGAACTGTTTACTCAACATGTCCTCTAATTCCACTCTAAACGATTCCAGAGAAATTTCTCCTCTCCGCCTTTCTCCAACTCATTGAAATGTTATTTCTGCACTCACTTGTGTATAACACTAAGAAGGCGCACCCTGCTCTGGTAAAACTGTTTTGTCATTGCCCATCAATTTGAACCTTTTCCTCCTGCTGGAAGCGTGTATTAATCTAGAATGTGCTGAAGAAGCAGAACCCCAGTCAACAATGCAAATATCGTCCTATCGCTTTAACCTCTCTGTTCTTTCTATAGTTTCAGAATCTATTCTTAACAGAAAAATTCCGAAATATATTAAATCTTTTAACCTGATCTCTAATTGGCAGTATGGCTTCTATAAGAAGCGCTCGACTGGTGATATTCTCTCCTTTCTCTCCGACTCTTGGTCCTCTGCTCTTCCACATTTCGGTGAATCTTTTTCTGTGACGCTAGACATATCGAAAGCTTTCGATAAACTCCGGCACAAAACTTTAATTTCTAAACTTTTCTCTTTCGGTATTTATCCTTCTCTTTGCAACTTTCTCCAGAATTCCGATCCAGTTGTTCTATGACTGATATTGTGGATAGCCATCATTTATCCTTTAAATCTATCAATTGTGGTGTCAATCCTCAAATCTTTTTCTATTTTGCATGAGTGATCTATCTGGTACTGTGTCCCCTATCCACTCCTTCCAATCTGAAAGACGACCCATTTAGTTGCAAATAAATGATGTTAGGAGGGTAGCCTCGAAGCAGAAGACCTTTGATCTTTCTCGTACCTATAGTTGTGTTAAAGAAAACATGGTTGTTTTCAATATCTCAATAACTCAGTTTCTTCATATATCTACTATAATTTCTTTTTTGAAAACACGATTTTAACCTTCCTCTGTTCTATAAATATTTCTTGATTTTTCTTTCTCGCTGATCTTTCTTAGAAGGATCGCGTTATGTTCTTTTTAACAAGATTCTTGGAAGTTGGTTGTTCTGAAGCTCCTTCGAAACCTCTCACCACAGCAGTTTCTAGCTCCGCACAATGGCATTGTTCGCCCTTATATGGAGTATGAATCACATTTCTGGGGTTTCACACATATTGCTCATCCTTGATTATAAGATGTTTCTAGTGCTTGTCGACTCTACTAAACTTCCCCAACTTCTATGCCGTCGAACTGTTTGTTTCCATCATCTCGTTATACTATTGTTATTATAATTTACGTTATCCTTCTGAGTTTTCCAGTCTTGTATCTCCTTCTTTGAGGGGGAGCTCCTGCGACTTGCATTTCAGACAGTCTCATCCTTTAACCGTCCCTCCTGACCCAGACTTAACTGTTTTTGCTCAATTTACTCTACTCCCATTTGTAAAGTTTGGGAAACACTCCTACTCTTCCTATTGTTTTTTCAATTTTCATGTCTTTTAACTTTTAACTTGTGGTATCGAAACATGCCTGCCTTTAATTTAGACCTCGTTTTCCAATTATTCCAAACTCTGGTGGGAAATTTGGTAAGCCTCTATTCCTTTGGCCCACTGGATAATATATTATATAATATATATATATTTATAGTATATTATATATATATTATTTATATAATATATAATATATATTTATAGTATATATATATATATAATATCTATCTATATATATATATATATATTATATATATATATATACTATCTCTATATATACTATCCGAGATAGGACTTTCGCTCTGTCAGTTAGACCAGCATCTCTTCTTCTGGCATTGAAACACTTGATCTTAGGCCTCTAGGAACCAATTTCTCGGCGCGAGGTTTCTGATGCTAGTCCTCTGAGTTATAAACTAGGTAGGGTTACCCCTTTCAATGGAGTAGCTCATCTTCCATTTGAAGCCTCAAAACTCGTTCCCAGATCTCTGCAAAAGATCTGTGTTTCTAAGCACATAGCTCCCATTGCTGGGTTGGAGTACTCACAAGCAAGAAAGTAAGGGCCGGTTGCTACCGCCTGTGGCAAATAGAATTCATATATATTATATATATATATTATATAATATATATATATATTATTTATATATATATTATATATATCTATAATATATATTATTAATTACATTATATTTTATATTTATATATATATATATTATTTATATATAATATATATATATATATATTATATTATATTATTCTTATATATATATATATATATATCTATATACTATATATGAATATAATATATTATATATCTATATATTAATATATATATATATCATATATATATATATATATAATATATATATATATATATATATATATATATATATATATATATATATATATATAATATATATATATATATATATATATATATATATTCTGTAGCGATAGGATGTGTTTAACTGGAACTGTCATGGGTCGAGTGTTGTGCACAGTGTTTATTTATTTATTTATTTTTCCCTATTAAGTTTTGTCCATTAAATGTACAATAAGTATTTCCCTGTTTTAATTAATTTTAACTATTATGGTTTTATTATGTGTTGCAACAGATTAAGATAAGTATGTCGTTTTAATTTTTGATTTATTTATATTTGTTAGATAGTCTATGTTAGATAGTCATAGCTAGTATAATTAAAAACGAGTCCGCCTCTATATAACAATAAAAATGGGGATAATTCTTTTATAGAGGCGTACTTGTTTTTAATTTTACTTTGTATTTTAATGTATATTATGCCTCTTGTTTTGGTCGGTTGGTATTAATAGTCGTCTCTTTTTTTATGGTTTTATCGAAATTTTATTGATTTTATTCTTGGTGGCCCGAGTAATAGTATTTTTTTTAGGCTTTATTTTTAATGGGAATATGAAGAGCTCTCTCTACTGAGCCGAAAAGCTTAATTCCCTGTATTTTCATCTGGGTTTATTCTATGTTAAGACTTAATGCGGTTAATGCATTTATTGTTATATATATATATAATATATGATTATATATATTATACTATTATACTATTTTAATACTATATTATATATACAAATATATCTTTATTATATATATATATTATATATATATATATATATATAAATAATATTATAAGATAAAATTAAGATCAATCACCCAGGTGATTATTAAAGTTACATTGCTTACATAGTATATTTTATTTTTAGTGGAAATTTGGTTCATTCACTTTCTTACGTATGTTGATTTAGTACTAATTACTTTCGCGTCAAAATTTAAATTAAAATTGAACTATGTCAAATATTTTCATTCTATTTTATTTCCTCTCAGATTCTAACTTTATATATATAAATACCTTTACTACTCTTAACTAAGTAATATTAAGTACTAATACATTACCTATACTGATTACTTTACTATATATAAATATTATACATATATATATTTATGCATTACAACACTACCTATTTATTTTGAATACTATATATACAATACTATAAATATTATATACAATATATATACAACTTAATATACTATCGTATATATATATATATATATTTATATATATTTGGGATACTTCACAATGAGGATGTTCATTGTTATCATTTTTTCTTTATTATTTATGTCAATGAAAATCGAGCTTTCTATTAATTTTGTATCGTCATGGTATTTCAAACAATGTCGAAGAAATTGAAATTTTGTTCCTGATGATATTGAATTGTTTTAATTTACCTAATTTCAATTTAAAATTTCTTAATAAGAAAACCTAGAGTATGGATGATTTTTCGAACAAAAATTTGGATGATTTTTATAATGTGTCACTCCTTAATGTTTTTTAATACATTTTCACTCTGCTAATTTAAGTTTAAAATCTGATTTGACATATTTTCTCTTCTTTTAAAGGACATTTAAATGAATCAATCGTGTATAAAAATGTTTTTGTTAATTGTTAGTGTTTGTTTGTTTTGTTCCTGTCAATTTAATAAATTTACATGGAGTTAGCAGGCAAAAGGAGTAAATAAAAACAAAATTAAGAAAAGGTTTGACTGTTATTCGTAGTATTTTGGAAGTGTGGGACATTATAAAGTAACATTTAATTTCCTTCTTTTTAAGTAGCTTCCCTCATTCCTACCAAATAGATAAGTACTCTGGGAAGAATAAAAAACCTCATTCTCCATAATCGAGTTATAGCTAGTCATCTTGAATGCAGTTGGTATTTAGAGTCTTGTAAGAGAGACAAGAGGACGAAGAGAGGACATGAAAGTTTTGTAATTTTTATTCCCAAAACATGTATGTAATATCATTAAATTACTGCACGTAATAAGGTATATTGAATGGACAAATTAATCATCAGGTTAAAGCGACACTGACGGAGAGCAGAAAAGTTAAGACGACGAGAATTCCCGCACAGTCACGTGAGTAGATGAATACAAAAACAGAAGAGAAGAAGAGGGGGGAGAGATGGTATGTGAGCGGTAGGAATTATGGGTAAGAGGTAGAAGAGAAGACACGAAACGATGTTGCATGGCTCGAGGGGCGTAGAGGGTGGATCTAGCTATTGACGAACCAGATAAGTATGATGATGAAATAATAAGAAGTATGAGAAGGAGACGAAGATAGAGTAGAAGGGAAGAGAGAGAAGAGTATCCAGAAGGAGAGGGGAAGAATGTAAGAGGTAGAGAGCAAGAGAGAGACCGAGAGCAGAAGAGCAGAGAGAGAGAGAGGGAGAGAGAAGAGAGAGAGAGAGAGAGAGAGAGGAGAGAGAGATGAGTAGAGGCGCGTATGTCAGCACGAGAGATGAGAGAAGCAGAGCATCGAGAGAGATGGACGCAGCGAGAGAATGAGAGAGAGATGGGGCACGAGAAATAAATTGTAACGCTACAGATGAGAACAAAGACCACGAAAGCATGGGAATCGTATGGAATAGTGAAGAAACGCGACTAGCATAAAAGAGAAGAGAAGTTTACGGAACGTCGTCAGGTGGTGAGAGTGCGCACAAAGAGAGTAGTATGATTAATAATTATACAGGCACATTATTTGTTGTATATGCTTTTGACATAAGCACCTGTCGCGGTGAATGAACTATCTATAATTGCGCGGAAGAAAGCACAGTTATCACGTGCGCGGCAATAACCTAGGCTCGGGCTTAGACGCCACAGACAGGCAGCTGTAAGAGAGAACAAGGAGTGATTTTCCGAGAGGTGTGAATCAGAGCAGTGGCTTAGGGACAGGCGTTAATAATCATAAGTATAGCCTCTTAGCTTAATGCTATTCAACATCTACTCTACTAAAAGTATAGAGATCGGTGAGATATAATCACTAGGAATATCACACTATTATCAATCACCAAATGTGGGTAAACAGTATTCCTTATGTCAAAGTATATAGGTAGAGAATAAGACCGTATTTATATATATTCATAAACTGGAGTATCTGAGACAGTAATAATATGAATAAAAAAAAATTTCATACCTATATATATATATAGCTAAATATATCTGTATAACAGAATTCCTCGTAAGTCGTCAATTTTTTGGAGGCTCACAGATGTCTACTATGTTTCATATCCGATGTCGGAGATGTGAGGTGCATATGCTATAGATGATAATTTTTTAAATTACTATTCTCTCGGCATTGTTTGAGTCGCGAATAAAGTCTTGTGTATATATATTAGTTGTTATTACGAGGTAAATATAGTAACATTATGATAAGTATAGTACCATCAAATATGAGGGATTAGATATAAAATAGATTATGGGAGGTTATATTGTTTAGAGAGGGACGATATTTGAAGGAAGTTGAAGTTATACATTTCAAGTGATGATATTGACATCATTCACATAGGTCACAATTATCGGTTACCTATAGTACATCTAAACTTGAAGTAATTCCTCGTCCCACTCGAAACTTAAAAAGGCATCGCGTGGGGAACAAAAGAGCTTAGCCGATTTTATTCCAATAAAAGCGGTAGAAATCATTGGTCTCAAAAACTCAACGGCCATGTGGCGACAATCAGGTAGATACGAATGTAACGTTGGCGGCAATAAGAGTTTTATAGAACACTAACGAAAAATGCGTAAATATAAATATAAATAGGACAGATAGAGATGCATCACTTGTGTGCGTTCAATAATGTAGAAAGTGAACAGAGTAGAAAAGGAGGCCGAAGACTAGAGGAGAAGAACTCCGTTGATCAAAGAATCAAAAATGCGCCACCAAGACCTAAGTAATATCACTTTCAAAAACTCTCCGCCCAGTACATATGAATGCTGGGAAGATTTCTTTAAAAAAAAATTCGATATTGTAAATAATTTTAGTAGTTGAAGAAGTTTTTGAGAAGAAACATCAAAAGTTGAAAAGGGAAAGATCTTAGCTTTCCGAAATGTCAGTTCGCTCGTCTCGCCTCGACAAACAACTCTTTTGAGCTCTCACACGCACGCGCACGCGCTCGCACGCGCGCTCTCTGATGCTGAATACCCACTCCAATTTCAATATGCGACTGACTAGTCAGTGAAGGATAGGGCAAGACGGGCATCTGAATAAAGATATCAACACATGCCATAAGGATCTAAAGTCATTAAAGCGTGGGAGGCAAAAGTTGCGGATAGAAGGAATTTAACTGAAAGACAGAACCAAGCTCATGCGTTAAAGAGAGTAGCTAGCATCGCATCGTTATTGCTCTTATACTGGATGTCCAGTTCTGTTCACAAAAATCATAGCTTTGCAGCATTATAACATGTTGCATAGTTTGGAGAGACAGCATCCAAACAAAGCCCCTCGTGCGCTCCTCCTCGATGAGCGGTGCCAGGGATTACGCATATCATTCAATTAGAATCAGACTTTGGAGAATGAAAGAGTAAGGTACTATTTCACCCCAGAGTTGAATTGCTGGATTACTTGGATCGGTTAAGTTCTCGTTACCAAAAACGCACAATTGAACTTGGTGGGCACGACTCTTGAATAGATTGTAGGAGTTTGTGTTAACATGAGTAGATCTTTTTTCTAAATGTGGAGATGCGATGGCGAATTAGAGAGACACATAGTAGTAGTTCGAGAATGAAGTAAGCTTATAAATCTGTCATATCTCAACAAGGTTACGCATAATTTTATGAAATAATAAGACATATGTACTAATGATCTTAAAGTGTTGTTTACACAAGTAAAAAACTTGCCTCATAAGCATGACGGTGTTGAATATAGTGGGGGAATCTAAATGAAGAGTCGCAATGCAGAGGCAACAGCGTCCATTCATTTCCATCGTAAGTGGAAGTCTGGTTCTGGTAAATTATATAAGCGCTCTAGCGTCTTTTTTATTGACCAATCATTCTTCATTGTCTATAGGGGACAATCAGAGTTGTTTTTTCACTAGTTGTGAGAGGGGAGTGTTCAGAAATTTATTCATTCGAGGGAGTTTTGGAGATTGTTTTGAATATGCGGTAATTGACAGGCGCCCTATTGCTCAGAACAGTATCAGTCTACCAGACCGCCTTACAGAGGCGCATAGCACGTAGGAGTTGTATATAGAGCATATCTAATAGTGAGTCCCATCCTGGCACGCATGGCTGTATGTTGACCCGGACGTTCATCTAATTCAATATCGAAATTATGAACTTCATGAGTGGATCGTTACAGTTCAAACGTCATGTCATTAATGTACATTTACATTCGATCATCAGTTTGAGCTGCGAAGGCTTACACGTTATGATCCTCTAGGGTACGAGTTCCTAAATTTTGTGATTTACACAATCTGAGATGAAGGCTAGGAGGTGAATGCAAAAGAAATGATTCAGATTGGAGAGTGATGAGTCCGAGAATTCTTAAAGTTAATTCAAAAATTGTGTCTATCGTAAGGAAATTCTTCGAGCATGCACAAATAAAATATTAGCAGAAGACCAATAGCACGATTCAGCCTGCTAATCAAGCAGGGGGAAGATGTTAGCAACAGAAACGTTCGAAGACATTCGAGGTGAGGGAATAAAGAGGCGCAAGGAAAGGTGCGGAAGGTCCACGCAGCATGCAAAAGTTTATTTATGAATTGAGAGAGTGGAATTTTGCGGAGGCTAGATTGGTTCAATCAGATGTAGGGCGGATCCGCGAGTGTAAATTTATTCTCTATCTTTCAGAAGGCCAGATAGACCACAATCAACTAATAAATGATAATATAAAGTGAGCATACACACCTTATCCTGATTTTTTAGAGTAAATATATGTACAAGATTGCTTTATCGCGAACCAAGTATTCAAAAAAGTCAATCATCCACTAATGTTATTGAAAATCACTCCTCATTTGGTCGACTCTCGATAGTACTAATAGTTAATAAGCGATAAATTAGTATTTAGATGTAATTTGCGAGAACGAGATAGTACTCATGTCGCTTATATGGTCACTATTTATACTTCTATTCCATCTACCTTACTCTACTATCAAGCTGTTCACACGTTACTTTAACCTGCAGAAGCTAACTATAAGAACAAGAGACCATCCGACCTATATATAGGATTATGTGAGGTGAAGATAAATGATTATAAAGTGAAAGAATGGAATGAACCTGTTCATCTAATTCCACATCCGTGATCACAGCCTATCTTTTATTACAATCAGCAAGTATAGCAGATGGCGATTCTCTCTATAGGAGATATACAAAACTTTTATAAGATTCATATCCAACCCATAACTCCACGGAAAGGGGCTTGCGGCCATGTATGATGTTGGGTCAAAAAAAAGCCGTCGACTCGGCCCATATACTGCAGCTCTCGAAACTACTACTATTAATCTCCACGCTACAGAGTACAACTTAGTGGCACTAGCATAAAAATTACCAATTTTTAGCGGGGTGCGGGGCGTGCAGGATCAATGGTTGCTCCGGCACAAAAGTATGATATACTCAATGTTGTTTCTATACTTAATGTTAGAGCTACAAGACAGTCGTTACCACACTCTACACGGTGGGTTTTGGACCACTTTCATGTGATAACGGAGCTCTTCTTCCCATTATTTTGGTCGTGACAAATCGCTTATCCCCAGAGCTCGTAGAGGATTTGTGCTTACAGTAGGGCATAAGATTCCTAATTCGCCTGGGCGTTTGTCCAAGAGTAAATTCAGCAAATAGAAAGACCGGGTGCTAGCGCACCTGTCGCCTAATTTAACCCATGCAAGAATTCTGGCATGGTTCCGACATATACCGTATTCTTTGTGTAAAATGGTGTGATAATTGTTATAAGTCAAGCTAGTAGTACATCTGGAAAGCTAATGTGTGGACATACAATATAAATACAATAGGTTGTACATACATATTATATATAAAAGAGTGTGTAGAATTGGTATTATGGTTTCATAAAGAATTACCTTGAGGGATGTTCTGTTAGTGACAAGGTTATCTTTAATACACATATACTGTTTCCAAGATCGTTAAGGATTACTATATCAAATCAAGAATGATTTTGGAGACTCGTCTACTATGGTAACGTACACATCATTGAAAATATCATTGGTAACTGAGTAAGGGCTTCCAATCTACTACCGGGTTGTATCATGCGAGTGTAGGTGTAATAAGTTCGAGATAGTTCACCAATCTAAACTATACCTTAGGCCATATAGGGATAACTAAAGAAGTATTCAGAGTCGCAGTGATTCTCGGCAGATTGGTAATGCAGGACAGCAGATAATAACATTCCTCGTTGTCTGGAGTATTAATGTAAGAGGGTAATCATCTAACAAGCAAGAAATTATTATATTGTGAGACGAAGCATAATGTTTGTCAATACTGGTAAAAAGCGCAGTGAGCAAGTAGCAGAAGCCAATACACAACAATATTTGGGTATCATAATATGGAAGATGCACACTAATTTATATATATATTGAAAGGGAGGGTTAGTTTTTGCGTCCAACAGCTAATGCTGAAAAAAATGGGTTTTTATTAATCGTAATAATTAAGGATATATGATTCGAGATTTTTCAGTAGCATAAAATCAGTGTTATAAACAATAGAATGTTTCAAGATAAATTATTATAGTATCTAAAAGATATATATATATAGCTCATATAGTATTATGTACACATTAGACTGTCAACGCTAATTACTTATCAACTACACCAGAATATATAATTCGGTAATATTATTGTTTATAAATAAGATTACTATTCGAGATGTATGATATTGATGATGGCCATCTGTTTAATAAATTTATTTGCTTTGGATTGAGAAGGTTGGAAAGGGCGCGTATAATACGCGCGCCTCGAAAGATCCTTGCAGTAACGTGGAAAGTTAACCGTGAAAAAGTAATTATAACAAGGAAAAAATATGGACCGGAAAGGACCCGCACTAAGGTTGGGTAAGTCAAGGTAACAATTCGGGCAAACGAGAACTACACTACACGAATCTATGATCCGGTAGCGACTATAGAGTTTGAGATTAAGTGAGTTAACAAATACCGGCGAAAGAATAATCCCAGGAAACATAGCAAAATCAATAGAAAGCCCGCCCCTACAGAACATAAACAAAAGTGGGCCAACATACCATGCGCCCCAACACCCCCCAGCGAGTCTGCTGTCTTTTACTTCTTCAAAACACTGGGGAAACTATGCTGAACCTTTACTCGCTCTATTAATTCGTATAGCTCACCGGATTACAAAAACATTACCCTTACCTTGAATAAAAATGGCAAAAACCTATTAAGAGCCACAACAATATTCTCAGCAGCAATTATATATAAAATTGAAAAAAAATATACTCATATAATTAGCTTAATTTATCTAAAACCAATTATATATAAATTTGCCTAATTACTATAAATTAATCAAATGTCATATATCTATGTTTGGCAAGATGCTCAAATCCATAACTAAAGATAGTATAATAAATAATTAATCTAAACAATAAATAAGAACATCCGTTATAAATGGAGACAAAGCGATAAATAATAATAACGATATTAACAAAAAGCTAGAATAAAAATAAGAAATAATTTATTTAAATATAGTACAATAATAATAATAATAAACAAATAACAATGAATCAATAACAACAACAATATATATACTCCAAATAAATAATAAAATGAATAAGAATAAAACAATAACAATAATAATATCCACTAAATATTACATAACTAACATAATATAAATAATAATTTTAATACTAAAGAATTAATAAGAATTAATTAATTAATAGATTAATGACAAATATAATAGAGATTTAATATAATGATATACCACTTAATAAAAGAACGAATTTCTACTGACAATCTAGATAAACGACCAATTAAAACAGAGAACTAAAAATAAAGATTTACAACTAAACATACAAAAATACAATAAAAATGTTTGATAATTGTGTAAATAAATAAATATTTATAAACCTTTTTGAATAAAATAAAAATAAATCCATATATATCATTATTTAAATTCAATAAAATTTAATTACATGATAACATGTGAATATAGAGTAAATAAAAAAAATAGAATTCCAATAAAAAAAAATCTATAATAATATAAATAATAAATTTTTTCTATGCAATATAAAATCAAAAAAAAACACAAAAAAACACTGATAACAATAAAAAAAAGGATATATAAAAAATTACAGATAAAGTCCCAAAAAATAAATAATACACCTATTATTTTAAATAAAAAAAGACACATAATTACAATACATCTACCCATGATTGCAATTCACTATCTTTTAAACACTAAAAAAAAAACACGTTAATACGTTGAAATAGTAAATAATAAATGATTAAGAAAAAGAAACAAAGATCATATTAACTAAAAGTGAAGAAACAAAACAAAAAATCAAATTTATGTTCTATAATTAGAAATACACTTTTGACTTAACCTTAAAACATTCGCCTTTTCTTGCCGAAATCAGGTAAGACTTCTATCAGTAACCAAATCAATTTCACAAACATCTTATATACTTCTTCTCATTGTATAACCAGATACTATTTGTTGTGTCGAAGAAATAGTTTCACATATTTGGAGAATAGAAGTTGTTAAAAAAATTATATTCTCGCCATAAGAATATATAGTCGTGCTGGTACTATCCTTAATAATAAATTTTATTTGTAATTGAAGCCAATTTTCATTGCCAAAATCTGACTATCATGCCAAAAATGTTATTAAGATTTTAATTAATATTATAGTGTTTTTGATGTATATTAGAGAAAATGCAAATTAATAAATTAGGAAAAAAGCAAAGTAGAAAACATAAATCAGTAAGATTTGCAATTTTTTAAATATTTATTTCATAGCCCCGATAGAAGAATGTTTTCGTACGTACACAAAAATTCCAAATAAAACAACAATGATTATATGAGACACAATAAGTTCAAAGTGACCCCCACAACCATCACAGACATTAATAACTGTAGCAGTTGCATATTATTCCGAGATCATAATGAAGTAAACGAAAACGCTCCATCTACTTCCCAGCTCAACTTAAGAAAAGAGAGGCACTCTCATCTAGAATTATGCACATCCTTCCAAGCCAAAATTATCTTATTTGCCACTTATTGGCAACACTCGCAGGAAACTCGAGTAATACATCTATTTGGTAGAGAAAAAAGTGAGTTAACCATGTAACTGCCATGATTACAGGAGAAATATTGAAAATTTGTAAAGATTTCAAGACAGTATATCTGGATAACAAAGCGTAGCATGTTTTTTATTGGCTAAAGAACTGATTACTGAAATTTACCGAATTCTAGGTTGCTAGTGCACGTATTCACATATAGGTATCACGTAACAGACATGATAATATATCGTAAAGAGTCGAGCCAATCTGATAAGATCAATTAAATTTAAAGCAATATTAAATATTTGAATTCGAAGACTCATTCAGCTTTGTGATGTAATTTTGCATTTTGATTAACCTAACCGGCAAAAAATTCCCTCAAATGGCTGTTTTGCCACAACGCGGGATATTCTTTGCCACTCGCAATCATGGTCAAACCTAGGGATATCCTCTTACTTCCCGTTGGTGGTATTTTTTTGCGCACGAGTTATTCTCCTTTCTGGCCCTTCCACATCCACTACGTCTCTCGGCATATTTGTTTGTCACTCACGGTTCAGCACTGCCATCTGAACTTGCGGCTCTTCTCTACCTCCTCAACGCTCAAAACCATTTACACGTACTTGCACATCTGTCGAATCTATTCTCTCGCAGACTTGAATGGAAGCAATAACGGATAATAAGACATCAGCAATCAATTCCGTGCTTGAGAGGATCCAAAACTCCTAATGCAGCGACAACAAGGAAAAATGATACAATAAAAACTGGTAACAATTGGACAGCTGCGGCCTTCCACACTGGTTTCATGCAGATTTTATAGCAAGGATGGAAATTCTGCTTCTTTGTCGTTAAATCTATACATTAATTCTAATATTCAACATTAATTCGGATATTTGGTTAACATCACAAAGATGCACTATCTTTTCGGTTGATTTCACATCTGAATCCGACACGTAGTGTTGCTTTTTTCTTCTCCGAGAAAAGAACGGTTAGGAAATCAGACTTAAGCGATGGCTATGTATTGACAAATCTCCTACCACCGAACATTTTATTATCAGATAAAACCGGTAACGATATATCTTCTGCCTTTCGTAAGTTTTTTTACCATGGCCTGTAGAATGCACTAAGAATAATAATCAAAGAGTCACGGAATCTCGGTCTAACGTCCCTAGCCCACTATAATGATCTAATTAATAAAAATGTGAATATGCACATACTTTTATTAGGATAATTATTATCTATAGATCAATGATATAATTAACTTATTGGATCTATGAATATTGGAAAATGTACTTATCTGCTAAGATGTTATTTATTATAATCTTATATAATATATGAACAATTAGGAATATATTAGAAAATCTAGTGGGTACGAATCATAAAATATGGCAAAAAAAAATTATTTAGTAAAAATTTCAGTAAATGAATGCTAACATAAAATGAAATTATTTATCTTCAATTTTATGCAAAAGAAAACAAGTTTTATATAAAAGAAGGGCATTTATAATTATTTAGAATATTAAAAGAACATAATATAAGTTAATTCAAGAGGTTTTCTCATAATTTCATACTACTCTATCTATTATTCACTTCTTTATTATGCTTGATATCAGTCCATTCACACACTCATCGGGGCATGTGCGCTGTTTCTAAAAGTACGATATAGAATTCGATCATTAATTTGAATATTAAAATAAGCGATTAACACATGAGAGGCATTAAATAGAAGAAGCATCGAGAGAGTACGAGCAGCAGGAAGGAAATAAAGTGAGAGGAAGTATGGGAAGAAATTAAGACGACGAGAAGGACGAGAAGTCGGGTCAGGAGAAAGGGAGAATGGCAGGCGAGATGTAAAGAAAGAGATGAGATGATAACGGCATTAAGGCCCAGTCTTGCTAGAATACCGACTCTAAAAACAAGTATGAGGCAGCAACTTTGGTTCTCCCAAAAATTGTCGCATATTACTCGCTGTCAGCATGAAAAAAAGAGCGGGCGAACATCAGAAAGGGGTTCAGACTAATTATACAATCAAACCAAATAATTCTAGGTCTATTTACATATTTACTCGTTGTGATGATTAGGGTCTCACTTTTCAACATTACATCCCTATACTGGACGAGTAGTTTACATTGTCGGAGCGAGGTCATTTGAACCAATATCGTTCTAAATTTTGCAGCAACAGCACAACTTAATAGAGAGTCTATTTTGAGTCTTGATAAGTCGTATGCTACTGAAATCCTGTCGTCGTCGTACTCTGAACTGAGGAAAAAATTATGGCTCCATCAAAGGAATCTAAGGTATAACGATGAAGGATATGAAAATGATCGATGTGTGACTATGAGTATAGCAGTACTTAGAAAGTGTCAGAGCGGATGTAGTCGTTCAGGTGATCATACCAGCCTTGACTTTGAATAGATTCATAAAGTCTAACGAGATGTGGTAGTGGGCGAAGAATGGGCAACCGTAGTTCACTTGATTTTGTGAGCAGAATGATTAAACAATTGGCAACACAATGTGGTATTAAAGGCCTGCAGTAGAGCTGCTGTGATAACGCCATTAATAAGAAAGTAAAAGTTATTGTTCTTTTTCTCTTAAGAACAAAGATGAAACAGCTCACTATCGAGCACCCATCGCGTGAGGCATCATGTCACCACAATTATAGAAAATGTTTCCGATCAGAGATGAGCATCACTGGTCAGCACAAGAGTAATTAAGCGATAAGATACTAGAAAATCCTTCTTCTCGAAAAATGAGAGAATGGGAGTATTGAATTGTCGGCACCTCATGTGTTTTGAGTAGATCTATTATCGTATGCTCCATTTGTGGCTACGAGTAAGAACAGTGAAAACTGTTGAACCAGAGAACGTAGCATATGGCACGTTCCGGTGCTAAAAAAAAGAGGGATAATCGCAGAAGGAAAAATCAAGTGGTACTTCCTAAAACTTTTCGAGTAGAATCAAAGCGCCTGCAACTTGCACTGTTTAATAGACTAGTTGAAATTTTTGGTTTTGTTGCGAAAAAATAATTTCTTTATCTGTGAAAAGTAAGAAACTATCTGTAATTGGTGGAGAAGTGAAACTCAATGCTATATAAGACTTTCGCAGAACATATGCGCTGAGCCAAAGAAAATTAACTACGTGACTGTATCCAGTGATCCCCAAGAGATGTTCAGAGAAAAATTGTATTTTCATCCTGTAAATTGTTAGTTGTAAAGAGTGCAGCAGAGAAATCTTCTAATGATATTATCTTTCTGGAGTGTGAAAAAAGTCATTGTCAATCTACAAGATAATACTCGTCTTCGACCAAAGTACTGGATAAAAAGCGCCGTCTTTGCCTTGTTAATTCTGTCAGTGTACAATTTATTAATTCCAACAATAGAGTAGCTGTTTAAGAATGAGTGCTTTCACCATTCCCATTTTAAACAAATATTATGCTATATTCTATATTTCTATCCACATTGTAACTCATTTGTAATTGAACTTACTAACAATACGATTTAAGATAAGTAATATCCATATTATAAATAAATAATTACAGCAAACTCTTAATACCTTTTCTTATTAAACCTTAGGCTAATCCAAATAATAGCATATCAAATCATATTAATACTCAGTTAATCAACTGTAAACAGTAAATTATCATAAAGGATAATAATAATAAATGATGAGAGTGGCAAAATCAATGCTAATATTTAGTCTTTAATTTTTCTCTCTCATTACTATATAAATAATTTTATTGCGATGCGATACGGGTATATTTATATTTAACATATTTGTTTGCATGGTTTAGTTACATATAAAAATTAAATGATTAAGGGTTATTAATATAACTATATGAAACATTATGCTAATAATTAATAAATATGTGGAATAACTATAATATTTATTTTTTATATTTACTGATCTTTCATAACTCGTTAATCTATTAATTAAACCCTCAATCTAGAAAAATATTGGAATATCTCATCCTCGTTGATTTTCTCTACTTAAAGCTATATGTAGATCTCTATTATCAAATCGTGTTATAAAACATTTCTTGCCTTATAATTAACCAAAATAAATTTTATCTTTTTTAATATAAGCACTTTCCTTTTCCTTTACATTACTTTGCGCTGTTATAGTATTCTTAAAGTAATTATATTTAGCAAAAATTTATATACTTATTATTGAAAAGGGAATATGTATATATATATATATATATATATATCATATATAATATATATAATATATATATATATGATATATATAGTATTAATATATATAATAAATATAATATATATATTATATTAATATATATATAAATAAAATAAACGAAAAAAAAATACCAAAAATATAATACACATCAGGGTTTCACACTTTCTGGAAAGTCAGGGAAAGTCGGGGCACAAAGAGATCAGGGAAGTCAGGGAAACGTTTAAAAATATGCTGAAAGTCAGGCGAAATTACCAAAAAAATCATGAAAAGTCAGGAAAATCTTTAAAAAATACTCCAACACATATTGAAGAAGAGATCCATGCGACCGATTTTACATATTTTTTGATATATTTCTTTTCCTTACTCCGGTATAATTGTGGAATGAGAGATGTTTTTGATAAGTGAATGATGGGCGAGGAATGACATGCCATAAATCTACTTCTATCCGTTTTCTTTCTTTCTTTAGCGATCTGTAACATACTATTTTCCATAATCTGTTGTAGACAAATGTTCCATCACTCATCCTTTGACTCATGTGACTGTGCATTTACGTTATACACATTTTCTTTCAGTCTGACTTTTAATCCTGTTTTATATTTTTCCGTTTAGGAAACCACCCCTTTTCACTTTTTTTCCCAACTTTGAGGTTTGACGAAGGGCATTTTTTGAATTTTTGTGCAGTTGAAGGTATTATATTCTTTTATAAAATGCTTCAAGCAAAAAAATAAACTTAACTTTAACCGACCAGTGGTTGGACGTCAAACTGAACCTTGGTTCATTTTTGTTCACAGATTTACAATGTCTCGTACTTAATATTATGGAAAGATTTCTTAAGTCCAGTAAAATGCCTGCTACAACCAACAACAAACCTTTTTGCATTAATTTACATGACAAAGATGCCAGACTGTGCAAACAAAATGACAGAACAAGATATTAGAAAGATTATCTCTGAAGTACAGAGCGCTGGTCCAATGGCTCTCAGATCATTTGAGATCCTAGTATAGTTTTTCATCAGCCCGAAAACAAGGGAAAACAAAAATTCTGATTTATGAGAAGGGAGATCTCTTTATATTGAATCAGCAGATTCTGTTGCGAAGAAAAGAAAAAGCACTATACTCTACTGTGCAGTGAAGCTCATTCTACCCTTTGAATTAAAATCAAAATATTTTGGGATGGTGATTGTCTTTCCTAAGTGAAGTTTTTTTCTTCTATAGCAATGTTATGCAGAATTGTGGCGAATTGTGAAATTATTAATTAGGAACGATATTGTTCGCATGGAAATGCGACAGTGGAAGAGGGGTTTCTATACAATTAAGCAATTTTAGTGGGAATCTGAAAGAAAAGATGCCTGATTTTCTCAAAGAACAGTGGGCAGACATTCTATAGATCTCATGAACAAGTATTCATAAAGTTCCTATCCCTCAAAAAATGTTGACAAATCAAAGAGCTGCCCCATAGGAGATATAAGAACATCTCAAAAGTCGAAACAGAAATGAAAAAGCAAGAGATAGAAAGGGTTGAAAAAAGAAATATTATCCATATCACGATCAATAAACTTGATAAGAGCAGAGAAAAAGATGTCTAATCAACTGAAAAAGCTTTAACAGAAGATAGCCGCTATAAATCAAAAATTCAAATGCCTGGAGAAAAAAAGTAATACTAAATCCTCCCCATTAGCAACTTCTTGTATTATCAGTGGACCTATTCCACCTAGGGCTACTTAAATGTATAGCTTTTAATTTAGTTTCTTTTTGTATAAATTAGAAACCTGTTTTTCTTTCTGACAAAAAATAAAACAAAAGGAGTAGGTTTTGGACGGCTATGGGTAAGGTATGGTTGACTAAAAAGAAAATATTTTTCTTAAATTCATCCATGTTGGCTCAACAATTTCAAAGTAAGGTTTCACATGCTAATTATGCTATGAAAATGAGTAATAGGCTGCACTAATATTAATGATTTAATAACACAAAAAAAAAGAACACGCCTGGTCAGCGGAAAAATTTGGGGCAGATTTGGTAGGGAAAGTCAGGGAAAATCAAAATTCAAATTGTTCCTTTTGAACCCTTGTATATATACTATATATAGTATAATATATATATACTATAATATAAATAATATATATATTATAATATATATTATATATATAATATATATATATATATTATAATATATATTATATAATATATATATATATATATATATATATATATTATATATTAATATAGTATATATTATATATAAATATATATATATATAATATATATATATATATATATATAACTCATTAAAAAAAAATTATTACTATATATATTATATATATATATATAATAATAATATATAATATATATTACTTATATATAATTATATCAGTGGATGGGACGAATCCGAATCCGATCGATCGAACCGTTCGAGAACTCCCATCGAATACGGATCGGAATTCGGACATTCAAATCCGAAGGTGGCTGGATTCGGAATCGGATTCGGATCCGGACCCTTTCCACACACACGGAATCGGATTCGGATTCGAATCCAAGGTGCTGGAGCCGATTCGGATTTCCGGACTTCGGAACATTATTTTACACGAATCGATTCTAATTTGACTTACTGGTCTTCATATCGGATTCCGAATCCGAGTCTAAAGACATGTTTATCTTACTTTCAAACAAATCATTCAAAAATATAATAATAAAAAACAACGACAAATTTAGAAATACAATGTATCACATTTTAGGAGCCACTCACAGGAAGTGCGCTGTAAGAAGCCAAAATAAGAATGGCATACTTTTCTATTATAATTCGGCTAATCATAACGGCATAGAGAATAGAGTACCTCCTGAACATTGGAGAAAATGCTAAATAACTACAGAGACATGTTAGAAGGACAGGGCCAATATTGGCGCCTCTTGCACTGCCCCAAATTTAACCCCCCTAAAAAATGGACATAAAAATTCGAAATTACAGTCGATTTTGACCTAAAATAAACACCAAAATATAGCTTATTCTGCCCTCTAAAACGTTGTTTG
>JABUQX010125512.1:0-10000 GCA_015478945.1 Trachelipus rathkii
TTCTTATACTGTGAAACCCACACATATTCACTATCACCTCTTCATTGCTGCCAACGATATGCAAATTTTTGAAGTATTCCCTTCACACTCTTCTCAAATCCATTTCATCAGTCACGAAATCACCATCCCTATTCATTATTCTATGAAGACTCCCATTACTCACCTACCTACCTTTCGCACTTTCTTCCAGAAGAGCTTTCTATTTCTTTGTAAGTCCCAATTCATACTCCTTCCAAACTGTTCATTTTCCTCCTTTTTCATTCTACGTATGCAACATGTAGTCTTCCTTTTCTCCTCTTTATATATTTCCATGCACAGTTCTTTTAAGACCTCATCATTGGTTTTTAGCACATTCAACCAAGCCATTTTTTTTGCTTTTAACAGCCTACATCATATCTTCGTTCCACCACTAACTATTGACATTCTTACTTCCTACTTTAGCACACCCACATACCTCTCTTGAACTACTAACAAAGGTTTCCTTCATTTGCGTCCAAATTTGTTCAGTTTAATCTTATTCCCACTCAACTGATTTATTTGCAAGTGCTGTTGCATACCTTTCCTTATAATCTGATTCACTTAACTTCTCACTCTTAATTCTTTCCCCCTTCCTTCCCTACTTCCTTCCTCTCCATCCACACCCTCACTAAGTTAATCTTACATAAAACAGCATAATGATCTGATATTCTCATCTCCACCCCTCATTGATTTAACATTTATCACATACGTCCCTGTCTCATTTATTGCCAACACAAAATCCATCATACTTTTCATTTCGATAACATCTCTACCTATACCAACTCTAGTATACTTATGAACACTCTTGGGCTCGAATAATGTCTTACGTACACACATACCTCTCTTTCAAAAATTAATCACCTGCATACCATTCTCATTTTCACTCGCAACCCCAAAGGCACCTGTTATAACATCCCATTATCGATCACCTATTCAACCTTTCAAGTCGACCCACACAATCAATCTAAATCAACTATTCACCCCGTCCAAAACATCAGTCAGATTATCCTGAAAGTCGCACTCTCCTCAACATCACCCTCAGAAGGACCATATGTTACAACCACACACACCTTGACCTTCTCAAACTTAAATTAAACCATTATAATTCTAGTACTCACACAAACGAAATCCACCATAGCTCTGTGGCACAAGTCACTCATCAGAATCGCAACTCTTCTCCCTCCTCTCATTCTTCTGCTCAGGCATGCCTCTTTTCTTGCCCCGACTTAACTCGTCTTACCGCTGTTTCTATCTGGCTCAAACAAATGAAATTTACTCTTTCAATACATCCATCTACCGCTCTCCTGACCATTTATTCCTCTAACTTGTTTAGACTCAACTGTATTGATTACCACACATTTCGCCGAAATATATATATATACTGCCATAACTATACCTATATATATATATATATATATAACCTTATATATATATATATATATACTAACTATATATATACTTTAATATGTAGCAACCAACATATACTCATATGTTACCTTTACGAATGACACGAAGTTGAAAAGTGTAAGATTAATTAGACTTGTAATTTCCACCTTTCAGAAAGAGAGATTGACTTGTGCCTAGAAAAGTTAGTCCTTTTTTTCTTACTCCTTCTTGAAACTTTGGAGAAGTGAAACGGATATGTCTATTACCATAATAATTACTTTCACAAGTTGTGTCTTTAACAAGGAATAAATATATATTTTTTTTAAAATTAAATATAACCTTTCTGAGTCAATAAATTCAATTTGATTTGATAAAAAAGCAAGATCAGATAATGATGAAGTAAACTAGTGACCCCAGTGACCCCAGTGACCCCAGTATAGAACCCCAGACCCCAGTTTAATGTCAAGTTTATTGTGGATCTAAGAAAGGTATCTGGACCCTGGATGATAAATTTAGGGAGGTAAGAATGGAATTGTCCATCTCAATGTAGTATATATATGTATAACACCTGCCACCTACACTATATGCTGCTCAACAACATATGCTTAATAATAACACCACCATATATATATATACGCATAACTTATCTTTGCCTATCTACATAGCATATATATATATATACTAACTATATATATATATATATATATATCCATCTTAATAGTAATATTAATATTGTTATGGCTATAATATGTACCAAAGTAGAAGTTAACTAGAATTAATTATCAAATTAATAATTTAATTAATTAGGAAATTGCTTTTCAACCAATTAATTTAAATAAGAATTTGTTTAACCGTTATGAATTAACATAGCTTTAAAGAGTTGAGAATTTTGTCATTAACCACATTTCGAAATATATGTATATATATATAATAATAATATATATATATATATATATATACATACGCATATCTGTAATAATATACATATATATATAATAACTCCAACAACCAGCCTTGCTATATATATCTCTTTCTTCTTCTTAACTCTGTCAGTCTTTCTTTTTTTCTTATATGTATAACTCTTAACATTTTTATGGCAATAATATCTATATAGCACAAATCTTATAATATCATACATATATATATGTATGTATATATATATATATATAGCACTCTTCTTCTAATAATAATATGATACTATAATATATATAGCCAGGGGATCTGAACCTACCTCCCGAAATTAGTTATACTATATTTTTTTAATGATTTCAGTGTCTTCATTTTAATTTATAAGAATAATTGTTAAAATAATAAAGCAAAATAAGAGTATATATTAATTGAAATGCGGAAAATATATTTGGGGTTCGTGAATATTTCTTAGGTTTAGTGTCTGTTGAAAACACAAAAGGAGAGTTTCTAGTAAAGTTCAAATAAATAATGACTTTCTGATTGAACAACGATATGATGATGCATCAGCAATGAAGAGTAGTTTGAAATGTTCAAACTGTCGAAAATATCCATCGGCATTGTATATGTTCATTGCTGTTAACTTTCATGAAGAGTACGACACATTACAAACTTTATTGTCACAATTAAAACAACTGGGTACTATTTGAGGTCTACAAGGCGGACATCTATTTTAATAGGAAAAATAAAAAAGATATTCCCTGGGACAAAATGGACAAAAACTAACACGAATGCGTGAGCCAAGATGTGTTTAAAGTTAAGATGGATTGTTATGATTATTAAGAAAAGTTTTTAAAAGCAAATTTTTAAGTTTTAGAGGAGCTTGAGATTAATCAAGATATTGAACCTTCTTCAAAAATCTCAAATCTTTTGAAGTCCGTAAGTGCGAGTGAATTATTTATAAGCTTAAAGAGAGAGAGAGAGAGAGAGAGTGATAATTATAACTTCAAATTTATTCTCCTTTACTCTTCAATTATGTACTACATTGCAGCCTTCATCATTACTGACAGCAACTGCTCTTAATCATATTGAAAATATGATGCTTTCTGAAAGGATTTCGCGCAAAAATGTATGAAAAATTTCAATTATTATTAGAAGTTGCAACAGAATATTGAGAATGCCAAGCGGCAGAATCTGCACAATGAAAAATAAAAAAAGCAATTTAGCAATTCTTTTACTTGATAATTTTTTCACAAGTTAGAGAGCAAATACTTTAATCATAGATCCATACTTATCAATCTTAGTAAAGTAATTCATTAATATCTATTAAGAATTATAAGAATTTTGCTAATGAATTTGATCTATACAGTCGTATTTGGATTGTTAAAGATTTTAGCAATTATCTCACCCACAACGTTCACTACAGAAGGATATTTTATCTACTCTGAAAAAGCTCAAAAACATGCTTTCTCAATTGTAGAGGAGAGGAAAGACTAACAGAACGGGCTTCAGTGATTGTTCATCATAGCTACACAATATAAACGGAGGAAGTTATCAACCATTTTGCTGTTAAGGCAGCTTGCATATTGATTTTATATATAACACTAACCTTATATATATATATATATATATATATATATACTTAACCTTATATATCTTCCTTATGTATGTATCTATGTATGTATATGTATGTATGTATATCATATAGCCAGCACCAACAACAGTAACCAACCAGCATATGCAAGTATAATAATATAACTAATAATAATAATAATAATATATATAACTAATAATTAAACTCTCACGCATAGCTAATATATTAATAATAATAATAATAATATATGTAACATGTTTATGTAATAATAATAATAATATCACAATATGTATATAATAATAATAACTAATATGTAATAATAATATCTCATAATAATAATAATAATAATATATGTATCTTCTTCTCTATATATTATTTGTTTTAGGGTTAAAAATGTGTTAAGGTCAATTTTGTTGCACTTTTATTCCGGAATCTTATATATATATATATATATATATATACACCACACCATACTATATATATATATATATACCTTCTTTTATATATATATATATATATATATGCTGTATCTTATATCCCTCTTTCCCCAGATTGGGGGTGAGGTGCGTCGCACGCACCGGAAACAGAAAAATGAAGCCGGAAAGATATGACGCTAGTCCACGATTTATACCCTTAAGAGAGAGCTTGTAGCAGTTAAGAAAAATCCCCAAGGGTTTCCCGAGACTGCGACGGACCGTCACTGTGGCATCTCGTCAATGTAGGGTTCATCCTCTGGGCCAGGCAAACAAATATACCCACTCACAAAACCCCACCATTCACTCCTATTATGCACTTTTCTTCTCGCCTCTGCCAAACTAACTTTCATCTCTTTCAGGCATTCCTTTACTGACTCAATCCACTTTTTCTTCGGTCTCCCATCTGGTCGATTCTCAGCACACTCACCACTATACGTCAACTTAACAGTAACCGACTATCATCATCTTTATTTGACCAAACCATCTCAATGTATTCTCGTTAATTCTCTCATTAACTCCTTTCTTCACACCACACAACTCCCTAATGTGTTCAATTCCTATTTATCAATTTTTTTCTAACACCAGATTGTCCATCTGAACACACATTGTACCTTACATCTATACCTCTTATTCCATACCATAGTTTCACTACTATATATTAACACTGGTAAAACATACCTTCATTCAAAACCCTTGCGCACTCAAGACTTTGTCCTTATACATCCATCAAAGATTTAATTGCATCAGCCACCTTTCATTTAACTTGCGCCCTGCTACACTCTAATCATCCGTTCACGTTTCATTCAACATATCCTAAATATTTAAATACTTTAAAATTGGTGTTTCAGCTGCCCACCATCTAACAACTTCACACCCAGGACAGTCCTTACACATACCAAAACCTATATATATATATATATATATATATATATATATATATTTTTATATAATATACATATATATATATATATATATATATATATATATATATAATAATATATATATAAAGTATTCTCTCTTCCTGAATGTTGGAAATTCCGAGAACATCAAAGAAAATTAGCTTCTCTCTAAATATTGCTTGTAACATAGTAAAAGAAATTTAAAAAGGTCAACTACATTAGGCTTATATATATATATATATAATATATATATATATATATATATATATATATATAACATAACCTTAACTCCATATATGCTATATATACACTATATACTAACATATATATATATATATATATATATACTCTTTCTGCATATATATATATATATATATTTGTATAGCTTTAAATTCTAGGTTGAAGCAGTGTTTCTAGAAGTCGTTCAGTCATTAAAGAACAATTTATTTTTTTTCGTCTGAAAGCATGAAAGCAAGAGGCTGAAAATAATAAGCCTAAAGCGTAAATAAGCTTGATAAGCTTAAAAACTTTCAACTACCATCCTCCTTCTGCTGCAGCACTGCGGGACATGATATATATATATATATATATATATATATATAATAAAAATTTTTACTATTAATAATATATGCATATGCTGCTATATAATAACTAATAATATGCTCTTATAATAATAATAACCTTACATATGTATATCAATATATATATAATAATAACTTAATAACCATATATATATAATAATAATATATATATATGTATATAACTAATATATATATAATATATATATATATAAAGAAATTTTATATTGCCAAAGGTATTTCATCACATATATATATTCTTTATCTTTCTCCTATTGCTAGATTGTGAGTAAGGGGCGCAACTTACATACATAGGAAATAGAGAAGCTAGTAGAAGAACATGATGTGAATTAGAGTGCGTTGTAGTCAAATGAAAAATCTACATTAGGGCTTCAAAAGACCGCATCGAACCCACACTGTGGTATCTCGTCAATCTAGTTTAAATTCCCAGGGCCTCAACCAATACGCCCTCACAAAACCTCGCTATTCATTCCTATTATTCACTTTTCTTCTTGTCTCTGCCAGACTCGCGTTACTTTCCATCAGACACTCCTTTACTGACTCAATCCACTTTTCTTCGGTTTCTCATCCGATCGATTCCCAGCATTCTCACTACATAAACCCGCCAACCGATTATCGTACAATACTTCCCGCCAGGTAAAACCATCATGACACACTCTCGCTTATGTATCTCATTCATTCCTTTCTTCACAAAACACAACTCCTTAACACGTTCATTCCTCATTTTATAGATTCTTCTCACACCTAACATGCCCCTAAGATCATCCATCTGGACAGACTGCACCTTAAATCTATACTTCTTATTCTACACCATAGTTTCACTACAATATATTAACAACGGTAACAACATACTCACATGCAAAATCCTAGCACACCCAAGACTTATTCCCTTTGTAATCACCAATGATTTAATTGTACCAGCCTCCTTCCTATCATTCACAACTTTCTGCATCATCCGTTCCCTTTTCAACCAGCATATAGCCTATATATTTAAATTCCGATACTTGCTCCAAATGCTCACTATCACCTCATTCTTACTTACATACGCTTTCAAACCTCTCTACCAATCCTCTCAAACTTTCTTCAGATTCGCCAGACAAGACCAAATCATCAGCGGACAATAAGCAGACCACCTTCCACTCTCTTGCATTCTCCATCAGTCTAACATCTTCCCCTACCACCCTATTTTCTAATTCTTTTATTGCCCCATCCACATACAAATTAAATAGCCAAGGAAACATAACACATCCCTGTATCACTAGACTATAAATATTAAACCATTCACTTTTCACACCATTTATTCTTACACACACTTCACTATCGACATACATACTTTTAATTTCATTCATAAGCCTATCACCAACACCATATATCGCTAACAAATGTCACAGGGTTTCCATAATAAACCCGTCATACGCCTGTTGAAAGACCATGAAACCTAAATACAATTTATTCTTCTTTCTCATTTTCTTAGTCACGTTTCAAAGTGAAGATTTGATCTACACATCCTCTACCTTTTATAAGTGCACCTTATTCTTCGCCAATTAGTCCTTCAGTCCCTCGACGTACTCTTTCAACCAACATACCAGCATATATCTTCCCTACAACACAATTAACTAATTCCCTTATAGTTCCTCCAATTCCCCTTAACTCTCTTATCTTATTATAAAGGTACTATTACTGCTGTATTACTGCTCATACTGTGATTGACTGAATATGAAAGTTGTGTAACAAAACATTTGTACATGGTGAAGATCCGAAGAATTCAAAGAGAGCAGTGAATTGTAAAAACTATAAGGGAATTAGTTTACAGGGTGTTGTGTGTAAAGAAGATATATGCTGGTAATTTGGCTGACAGGGTGTGTTGAGTGAGTGAGAGCCTGATTCTTGAGGAACAAGGAACATTTACTTTACTTTAATTTTATGAACTTGCAACAGACGCCTGATAGGATTAATTGGGAAGCTTTGTGGCATGCATTAGTGATATATGGCTTTGGTTGTAGGCGTGAATGAGAGAATAAATAAGAGCGTAATAAGATGGTTTAGTTATATGGAAAAGATAAATAGTAGGTTGGTTAAGCGGAAATATACTGGTGAGTGCACTGGGAATCGATAGGAGTACCGAAGCATTGAGTCAGTAAATTATCTAAGAAAGAATGTGAGCTTGGCAGAGGGGGCATGGTTGTAGGGCCTTGCCCATGGGATGAACCCTTATATTGACGAGATACCTCACCAGGGGTCGGCCTCGGTGTTGTGAAACATTAGGGTGGATTTTTGACTGCGACGGGCTCGCACTTAGGGGTTTGAAGGAAGGGTAGGGCGGGTACTTTCCTTTCTACTATATATATATGTATATGTATATATATATATATCTTTCTATATCTTATATATAACATATATATATATATATATATATATATATATATATATATATATATATATCATTATCTTTTGAAAAGGTAGAAGTATGTGTGTTTCATCATCACTACTAAGAAATTCTTCCAGTGGATCTGTTATTGATTTGCTTGTAGGTGTTGTTTGGAAATTTCGTTTCCTTTTAATGGGTGGCAGAATTAATAGACTGGTGACATTCAGAATAGAAGGTTTTCAGCACGCACAAGAGTGACAATTTAACTTGTTCTAATATTGTATTACAAAAAGCTTTGCCTTTATAACGTGTTGGATCTAAGTAAGTTACGTAAGTACGAAGGTGTTAATTTCCACAGAGCCACCAGCGTTTTCACAGCTCTAGTTTTATAACATCTTTCTTGCTTTTAAACCGTCATCATTTTTCTACTTTTGAAGATGGTTCAAAATGCTTCCATAGTTGACAGAAGCTGTAGAGGCGCTATTTTTTGTTGCTTCCCTAATCTCCTGTAACTCTGTTGACCTAAATTATTATGAAGACTTCATGTTGGCTATCATGAATCATCATTACAGTCAGTCCGGAGTCCCGTCTCTGTTTAAAGTTTTGCGTTCAGATTAATCTTAAAGTATTTTTGTTATAAATTCTTTATAAAATCTCGACAATAATATCCGCACGCAACATCCGCAGGGCAAAAGCGCGGATGCGGATATGGATCTTTAATAATTTTCGTTCGTCTGTTACCATCCCTAATATATATATATATATATATATATATATATATATATATATAATAACTATATATATATATATATATACCACAAATTAATAATACGTATAATATAGCCATATGTAATATATATATATGTATTTTTGGATGTAATTTAGGAAAAAAAAGAGGAAAAGAAAAAATTCAGTATGTATTAGCAGCAGCATAATAATAATAATAATAATAACCACTACCTTCATCTTCTTACATACCAATAACTAACATGTATGCCAGCTACAACTTATATATATATATACAATAATATATGTAACCATGCCATGTAGCCAACGCTCAGCATAATATGTAATAGCTAGCCAACTTAATATTTATGTACATATCTATACATATTATGTTTGTATATATGTCTATGTAATATGTATGTAATACTGTATATATATATACTTTTATATATGCATACACTGTATATATATATAATAATATATATATTAATAGCACCTATATACTCTTACTCATATATACCTCCTCATCTCTAACAACATATATATATTTATATATGTATATATAATAATAATATAATAACTTTTATATATACTATATATATATGTATAGCCAGCAACCAATAACAAGGTTATTGAAGGGCTAAAACTGCTCTATATAAAAATTTAGCATAGCTTCCCTATGCATATATACATATATGTGGTGGAAATGAAAAAAAATCTAATCCTACAATTTTTTTCTGCGGGTCCTACGTTAATGAGTGTTATATATAATATATATATAGTATATATATATACACTACTATATTTAACATATGCTGTATATATATATATATATATAACAACATATATATAACTATAGCTATATATATACCTGCTATATATATATATATGTATAGAGAGAGAGAGAGAGAGAGAGAGAGAGAGTGACCTGTCTCTCTCCCCCCCACATAAAAGAAGTCTTCTACAGCTTTAATTCTAGTCTGTATTTGATTTAAAACATCGTAAGAAAGAAGTCACTAAATCAATTC
>JABUQX010125512.1:15000-17500 GCA_015478945.1 Trachelipus rathkii
TATATATATATATATAATAATATATTATATTATATATATTATATATATATTATATTATATATAATATATATATATATATATAATTATATTTAATAATATTATAGTACTATAGTAAATAGAATAAGTACATTAAATATAAATAATATATTAATATATATATACTTATATATAATATATAAATATTATTAAATATATATTATTTATATACTATATATTCATAGATTCATGCTATATTTAATAATATTATAATATATATATAGTAATATATATATATATAATATAATTATATATATATATATATATATATTATATAATATAATATATTGTATTATATATACTATATCGTAATATATAATATATATATATATATATATCATATATATCTATATACATATATATATATATATATATATTATATATATATATATATATATAAATATAATATATATATATTAATTATTATCAGTATTAATTATAACTATAAATCAGAATAGTATATAGTATATAAATATATTTATATACCTATACTATATATATATATATATTATTATATCATCATCTAAATTAATTATAATACTATAGTGATAATATATAGTATTATATTTCTCTATTTATAATAATATATATTATACCTTAAGTATACTATCGAATTTATATAATATATATAATATATATACTATAGAGTAGTAATATATAAAGTATTTATTTACTATATAGATCTAATAGATTATAATATATAAGTATATATATATATAAAAAATATACTATATATATAAAATATTTTATTAGTATATATATAATAGTATGCTTAGGTAATACGATTTGTAAGGATACTGCGTATTATAGTATATATATATATATATACCAAGACATTTAAATATATTATAGGTTAGACTATTCAGATGGTGTAGTAAATATATTATATTTAATAATATAAATATATAATTATAAAATATAATAATATTATATAATTATGATCATAAGCTGCTATAAAAAAGGTCTGTGAGGAACCCAAATATAATTATTATACTCAGAGGGAGATACTTTGAATTCTTCAATATAATTACATTAAATATACTTCTATGAGATAATAATATATATATAATACTATATATATATCATATAATATTAACACCCTTCGATTAGCTATATACATATTACAATTATATATAGATCACTTAAGTGAAGTATATATAATAGTACTCATAAAATTGATAATATAATTAATAATAAAGTAGTAGTATATTATACTTTGAGGCTAAAGTAGACTATTAATTGGTAAGCCGTTGGCTGGAAACTCATAGCTCTAGGGAACCCCACTAGAAATGCCATAAGCCTAAAAATGCCAAGAGTACTAAAGTACCCTCCTATGGACTTCTAATATAATCTTGTTTTCCTCAAAAATTTTGAGTCACTGAAAATTTAATATATTCATTCGTTTTTTGGAATAGTCTAATAAGGTGTCCTCTGAGTAAGTATGTGCTCTAGCGGGTTGTCTAGGCGACTCTTGTCTCTCTCTCTCTTCTCCTGCTTCTCTCTCTCTCTCTCTCTCTCTCTCTCTCTCTCTCTCTCTCTCTCTCTCTCTCTCTCTTCTCTCTCTCCCTCTTATAATTATAATAATATATAATATATATAATATTATATTATAATATTTAATATATATATATAATATAATATAATATAAATATATATATATATATATTTATATATATATATTTATATATATATATATTACCTGTTGTTTAAATACAAGATGCCGCCTAAGTCTTGAGAATTTATTCGTCAGAAAAGCTCTTGAGAAGAGGGGTTCACCCTCCCCGGTACCCCTCCTTTGAAAGAATCCAATTTTGGTATAAAAATAAAGGAAAATCCTGAATGACGTTCGAGTTGCTGAGGAACGTTTCGCGTTGTCGATATCACTTGTTCTTAAGATCTTCTCAACAGGTTTCTTCTTAGTTATGCAAATGAACAGGACCTTCTACGACAGGTGAATCCTATCATGGGATCACCTTAATTGTTTATACCTTGCTTGAATGAAGATGCACCATCTCTCTTCTGTAGAATGATTTTAGCGTATCGATAAATTAATATAGACCCTAAATGCTCTTAAAACAATAATAGTTATCAATTTATTTCACCCCTTATAATTAGTTATTATATATTTTTTTTTATTTTATAATATAGTACGATGCCAAAAGTAATCGAATTTATATTAAAAAACAAAAATAAGAAAATAAGTCAGAAGATATAAATATCGAAAGAGAAGAAACTATTTATTTTAACACTACAATTTCACTTTTCGCTTAAAAATTTTGTAATACGATCCCATAGGGTAAAACGATAGTCAATAATGTGTACAAAATATCAAAATACATTAACAATATACAAAACACTAATTACGTTGATAAATTTTCCATCGTTATAAAGATTGATATTTAAATAGAACAAAATAAAATCAACTTTTAAAAGCTTTTAAATAAGAGGGGACGAGCTTCAAGGA
>JABUQX010125512.1:22500-25862 GCA_015478945.1 Trachelipus rathkii
GGCATGGAGTCGGGGTCTCTCGGCCCCCGCTGGACGACGGGGGGGACTAATCCCCCTCCGGGCATGGTCCTCCGGAACCCCCGCTTCTTTGGTCTTTTGGGGGTGTCGCGCGGTTCTTCCGACCATCCTCCGGGGTTGAAAACGTCCCCCTCCTGTCCCACGTCGGCTCGCCCCCTAAAAAAACATAAATTTTCAAAAAACAAATTATTTTTCGATTCTGTGGGCTCGAGCCGACGAAGGGACAGAGGGGGGAACGTTTATACCCCGGAGTGGGTGGTCTGGAGGAACCCCGCGACACCTCAAAGACCAAGAGCGGGGTTCCGGAGACATCCGGAGGGGGGATTAGTCCCCTCGTCGTCCAGGAAGGCCGAAGAGACCCCGACTCCTGCCATCTTTTTGGTTTACCCTAGGGTATTCGTTAGTTAAAAAAAAAAATTTTATAACTTCAAAAAAAAAAAAAATAAAAAAAAAAGCTTAAATCCTCATCTTAGATTTTCGGTGATTCCAAATCATATAATTTTTTTACTGTAGGACTGCCGTTCTCTAAGCACATACTGGAGCATTAAAAATCTGACATCTATATATATATATATATTATATAATTATATATATATATAATATATTATAATAATATATAATATATTATATATATATTTATATATATATATTATATAATAATATATATATATATAATATTATATATATTATATACAACTTATTGTGGACACAAATAATAAATATTACGTCGAAATAAACTAAAAATTAAATAAAATGAATTTGAAAATTAATCAATTTGAAGGAAAGAAATATAAATAAAGTAAAATTTTTTTTATAGCAAATCAAATTTTCTAATTTTTTTTACCTAAAATAAAAAATTTATTACCACTTTCCAATACAAATTATTTTGAGAAGCACAGTTTACTTAAGGTTCATTTAAAAAATTAGAAATTATAAATTTAGATTTTAGATTTTCAGCATTTCATCATAGTATTTAATTTAAGTGACAATTCGTTGAACTTTATGTTAATGACTGGTTTTAGAACTCCTCATGCGAATCTCAAAAACTGAAAAATAGCTGAGGGCTTATACAATATAAGCACTAACGATCAATTAACATAAAGGTAACAGTATTGTCACTTAATTAATATATATATGAAATCTAGAAATCTACAAATTACTTTGTAATTTTAATCTTTTTAAATCTGGTATTTAATAGTATTCATCTCAAGATGATAAGAACGAACTCTGAAGATGTGGCGCAGGTTACGGACGAAACCCGTAGAAATAAATAAATATAAATATGCCTCTTACTTTCTTTTCAAATTATCTAAATATTAAAGAAATAATTAATGGAAAATCAGAAGAAATTTGTAGGAATTGGAATAAAAAGATAAACTTAAAAAAATAATAACCAATAATGATATCAAAATATAAATAATATAATAATTATATTAATACACTATAATAATTATATCATAATAATAATAATAATAATATAATAATAATAATTATAATAATATAAATAATATAATATATTATAATATTAATATATAACAAATATAATAATATAATAATAATAATAAATAATAATAATAATATAAATAATAGTAATTATTAATAATAAGTAATAATATAATAATTATCATAATATAATATATTAATATTTATTATTATTTTGGAATTTTATTATTATTATTATATTATTATATTATATTAATTATTGATTATTATTATTATTATTTTATTACTATTAATTATTATTATTATTTTATTATTATTATTATTATCTATCATTATCAATATTATTATTATTATTTTATGATTATTATTATTATTATTATTATTATTATTTATTATTAATTATTAATTATTATTATTATTAATTATTATTATTATTATTATATTATTAGTTATTTATTATCTATTATTATGTAATTATTATTATTATTATTTTATTATTATCACATTATTCATTTAATTATCATCTATCATTATCATTATCATTATCATTATATAAATATTTATTATTAATAATATTGTTATTATTATTCAATTATTATTATTATTGTATTATTATTATTTTATTATTTATTATTATTATATTATTATTATTATTAACTTATTATTTTATTATTATATTATTATTATTATTATTATTATTATTATTATATTTTAATTATATTATTATTATTATTATTATTATTATTATTATATTATTATTATTATTATTTATTATATATTATTTTCATTATTATTATCATTATTATTCTTATATATTTTAATATTATCATTATTATATTTTATTATTATTATTATTAATTATTATTATTATTTATTATTTATATTTTTATCTATTTTAGTTTTATTATTATTATTATTATCTATTATCATTATATTATAGTTATCATTATTATTGATTATTTTATTATTATTTTATTATGATTATTACTTATTATTATTATTATTCTATTTATTATTATTATTAATTATTTATTATTATTATGTATTATTATTATTATTACTTAATTATTTATATTATTATTATATTAGTTTATTTATTCTATTTGATTAGTAAATTTAATATTATTATTATTAGTTTATTATTATTATTATTATTTGTTTTTTTTTTGAGCAACCTATATATGTATATATATAAATACTTATATTATATATATAATATATATATATTATATTTATATTATTTATTATCTTATATATATTATATTATATATATATTATATATATAATATATATATATATATATATATATATATATATATATATATATATAATATATCTATTAACATATTCTTATTATTATATATTTATATATATATATAATATATATATATTTATAAATATATGTATATATTATAATATATATATATATATACGTATATATATATATATATATATAATATATATATTATTTATATATATATATATATATTAATATTATATATGGTCAGCGTTTCCATTAGCCGTCAGTATGTATTTATAAACTATTTAAATGCTACAGTAAAAGGAAGATACATATTTGAATCAGTCGTAAAGTTAGCTATGCACTTTAAAGAAAAAAGCGGATTTTAAAAAAGTTAATTAAAATGTAAATTTTAATTTTAAATTATTTTAATTAACGTACCTTTGACGTTGCCCTTTAAATAATGGGTGGTGTTTAAAACTAAAGAATATCCAAGGGTATACCGCACCGATGGAAGAAGTCGAGGTTCTCGGCCCTTCCGGGAACTACGGGGTAGGATTTAATTTCCCCCTCTCCGGGGACGGGTCTCCGGAACCCGCTCTTTGTATTTGGGGTGTCCCGCGGGGTTCCTCCGCCCTCCTCCTTACGGGGTTATGGAAAA
>JABUQX010125513.1:0-7500 GCA_015478945.1 Trachelipus rathkii
AGTTGTGAGCTCCTGAGGCAGATGCGCGGCTGGCTGGAGTTCTTATTCTGATGCTGTGATACTAGGGCAGTTCTTAGCGTATATCATTCCGATAATAAAAATCCTATTGACCAAAGTTCCTCCTTAGCATTTGCCAACTATCTCGTATTTGATATTGCGATTTAAGTCCGCTTATTACTTTTAGCCATCGAGATTCAAGTGGCACAATAAAAACTTGCTCTTTCTGTCTTAGCATGAAAGGGCTCTCCGGTATTCCTAACCTGTAAGTTAAAGAATCATCTGAGGGAGATATTTATCAAATAAATTACGTAACCTATAATAATATATTTGTTAAATAATACTCACTAGAATAGATAATAATAATTAATAATAATAATAATAATAATAATAAAATAAAAATAAATAAAAAATAATTAAATAATAATAATAGAAATAAATCTCAATCAATAATGTAAATAAGTTAATAATAAAGAAGTTACTGTGTTGTTCACACCCTCACACGTAATAATAATACTAATAAGAATAGAAATAAATAATAAAATAAACAATTGTAATAATAATTAATAAATAATAATAATAATATAATAATAATAATAATACTATTTAAATCATAATAATAATAATAATAATAATAATAATAGTAATAATAATAAATAAATAAATAACAATTAATAATAATCGTCATGTAGTAAACGTATTCCATAATTGTACAATAATTTTTATCTAACAACATCAAATTTCCAATAATAATAATAATAATAATAATAATATAAGAATGAATATCTTCTTTTTTGCAACATTGGAGGAATAAATAATAATTAATAATAATAATACATAACAAAAATGATCTAACGAATAATAATTCATAATAATACTATTTTCGTTATCATACCCAGAATATAGTCAAAATAAATAAAATAATAATATAATAATAATAATAAATAATAATAATAATAATAATTAAAAATAATAAAAGATATATAAATAATAATAATAAAGAATTTATAATATAATAATATTAATAATAAGCATACAATATAAATAAAAATTACAAAATTACAAATAAAATACTAATAACAAAAATAAAAAATTTTATTCAGATTATATCCAAAACATTACTATTATATAATAATAATAATTAATGAATTTAGATAATAATTAAATAAATAATAATAAATTATAAGAAATAATAATATAATAAAAATAATAATAAAAAATGAAAATAATCATAAATAAAAATATCCATAAAATATATTTTTTATAATAAATTTAATAAATAATAATATATAAATTATAATAATAATAATAATATGCATAATGATTATTCCTTTAACTATTTTTAAATGAAAATATAAATTAAATTATACTTTATTTTACCCTCACTGAAATATTTTTTTAATTTAAGTTATTTAATGATTATTTTATAATTAAATAACTATATATAGATAAATATATATGTAATTTTTTTAATAAATTAATAATGATATTTTTAAAATAATAAAAAATAATTTTCTAAAAAGTATAAAAAAATAAATTTAAAATAAATAATAATATAATTATAAATAATAATTAAATTTTAAATTAGAAAATTAAAATCATTAAATAAATAGGTATAAATATATATTAAATATTTAAATATAATATATAAAAATATTAAATAGTATATATTTATAAATCATTAAATTCATAATTGAACTATGATTTATTATATATAATATAGGTCTGTAATGTGATATATATATATATATATTATATATATATATATATATTATATTATTTAATATAATATTATACATATATAATAATAAGTATATATAAATTTAATAATTATATATAAATTTATATAATATATATTATTTATTATAAATTGTATAAAAAATATATATTATATAATATAATATATTATATATATATTAATATATATATTATAATTAAATAATAATTTATTATTATATAATTAATTATATAATAATATAAATTTAATAAATTAATATAATAAATAATTTATATATTATATAATATAAGTAATTAAGTATATTTGTTATAGATAAATATAGTGTGATAATATAGATAGTAAGTATAGTAGTTATAGGTATATAGGTAGGTGTATATAGTATGATTATGTATATTGGTGTAGGTATAAGTGATAATCGGGTAGGTGGGGGTTGCTAGTAGGATATATATATAGATATATTATTAGTAGGTAGTATATATAGTATATTACAAGTATTATATTAATATATTATTTTAGTTTGTTATAGAGTATATTGATTATAGTTTAGTTATAGTAGTATATGAGTTAGGATATAATATATAATATAGGGTAGAGTATGATATAGTATATTGATTATTTGTGTAGTATAGTATTATACGATAGTATATGTATATATCCTGTATAGTAGTGTTAATTATGTGGTTATATATAGGTATATATGTATATAGGTATATATATTTGTTATATATAGTACTATATAGTATATTATAGGTATATTAGTATAGTAGGATATAGTATTATTATTTATAGGATTGATATATATATATGTTTATTGTAGATATGATATAGGTGGTTGTATTGGGTAGTGGGTGTGTAAGTATATATAGTTAGTATATGGTAAATATGAGTAAGTATATATGATAGTGTATGAAGTATATAGGGTATGTATAGTGGGGGTATAGTATGTATAGTATAGAGTTATAGTAAGGGTAGGATAGTTATGTAGTATATATATGATCTAGTAATTTATAGTATAGTATATAGGGTAAGAGGGTATTATATAAGATTATGGGTTAGTAGTAAAGTAGTAGTAAGTGGGTATATATTATAGTATGTGTAGTATAGGTAGGTATATATTGGTTAAGTATAAGTATATGATGTATATATAAGTATATATATTATATTATATAAGTAGTATTATAGGTATGAGAGTATATATATAGGTAGTATATATAGGTGGGTATGTAGGTGAGGATAGTATATAGTATTATGGTATTACTTGCAAAAAATGGGTGCGTTGAATTTTTTTTGTGTTTAGATTACATGGTGCCCTCTCCTATCTTGTCGCGTTTGGCAAGATATGAGATGTAGGTGGGGTGGTTGGGGATATTGGTGACGCAGAAGGTTTGTTTAGATCATTTGATTGTGTGATATTGACCCGCCCGCCCAACCCAATTAACGGATTTACTGAAGTTAAATCTTCGATTTTTACCACACTTAAAATTCATGGAGAGAGAAAAAACATTTTTTTGTAATGCGAGAGTACAGTGTTATTAAAAAGACGGAGAAAAAAAGAAAGTACAATCGTGCAAGAGTTTAGACTGAAAGAGGTACATAATAATAGATAATAAGGTGAATAATAAGTAATATAAATATAAATGATAATAATTAATAATAATAATAATAAGTGAATTAATATATGAATAATAATAATGAATAATAATTTAATAATATAATAATATAAAATAAAAATAATAATAGATAATAATAAATATAATAATGAATAATAATAATAATAATTAATAATAATGAATAATAATTAATAATAGTAAAAATATAATAAAATAATTAATAATAGATAATAATAATAATAATAATAATAATAGGTTTAATAATAATTAATAATAGATAATAATAATAATAATAAATAATTAATTATAATAGATAATATAATTAAATAATAATAATAATAATGAATAATAATAATAATATAAAATAATAATAATAATATAATAATATAGGTTTGTAAAACTATGACTTAATGCGAAAAATTACATTAGTTGATTTATTTTAATGTTCTCCTTTTTGAAAAGTTTGGAGGAGAGGTGTCTTTGCAGTGATAGTTCAACAAATTGCAATAAGAACTTTTTTGTGTTTTTATCATTGGTAAACTCCACGTGGTGAGAATCTTGAACAGGTTATAGGCGAGGCCCGTTCTGAAATAGATCATTCACGACCTTTCATTTTGCCCAACACAAATGTCTCAGGCTTCTTTGTAGATTGGGGATCTTTTTGCCACTCAGTAAAAGGTTTACGCAGCAGCCAGTCGGCTCTAACTTTCAGACTGTGGAAAACAGTGACAAAGATTGTAGGGCCCAATAATTTAAATCGGATGTTACTTTATGTACATGTTAGTTAAGAATAGGAAAGATTGGATGTTTCCTATTTTGTCAAGACTCATTATGTGTTGTAAGGAATAGTACTCTCTGTGCAATGTTCGAGCAATTATTTGACGTTCTGAAGAGGAAAATCTGTTTGAAAATAGAGAGAACACAGAACATTCTTAAGTTAAGTACCAGAAGTACCTTTCCATTGCTTTTAAAGCTGCATTTGCAACTTCTGAATCATGTTTACAATAATTCTTCAAGTCATGCCATAGTTTGAGATCATTATAAGCTGCATTGGCAACATTGGAAGAACATAGCCAATTTTCAACGTAGAAAAGTGCATTAAATTTGCAATATTGCTTCCAGTATTTCTTGAATCATGTTCCTGGTCATATTCCTGCTTCAGAACGTGGAAAGGCCAACATCTTTTTTGCAGGATACCAAAATGGGATGATCCTTCGAGCGTATAAGCTGCCTCCTGGTTTCACCCAATTGCATCCCCTTATACAGGTGTACTCACGAGAAGTATCAACATCAATTACAGCACCACTCCCGATAGCAGCACGAGCCACCAAGTTCTTTCTATATTGAAGTAGAAAGATATTCCCTTCAAGACTGTATAGATTGATATATCACATCGAGTTGACAAACTTCTGTCTATTGAAATTTAGGGGTCCATAAACCAGCTTCTGTGTTAATAGTTGACCAAATTGAATCTCTGAATTGAATAAAGTTGGTGTTTTCAGGACCTGATGTTGCACCAAACAATTCTTTGTGAACTGAACTCAGTATTCTTTCATATACAGTATGTGATGTCGACAAGCCAGTAGAAATAACTTTTTGCCTAAGAGCTTTCTTTTCCATGTCAACACAAGCCATCCAACTTTATATACAATTTACAGAAGTTAATTAGGCTGTAGTATCAATAACAAGCGATCTCATATTATTACCTGAACTGTCCCACTCATTTTGCGAGGTGTAACGTAGCTCTTGCTGGCTCTTCACCTGTGTGGTGAGGTTTGTGATTATTGGGGATTCCAAAAAACCTATCCTTCTTCCAAAGTTGGCATTTGCCAGATTTTTACCAAAACATGGTCTAATCTTTTCCTTGTTCCTTTGATGGTCTGGAATCAGTTTTTTACCATCTCCAATGCTAGAGTTGTAATTTTTTTTGGTGCTGTGTAAAATAGCTAAATTGATTCTGCATAGTCATGATTTACCATAACTCTTTAACCTGCTGTCCATGTAGCTATTTAAGTGACAAGAGGTTTGCTTTTTTCTAGTGGAACTCCCACCTTCTTCTATATATATGTATATATTATTATATATATATATATTTTATCATATATACTATTTATATATATGACTATATATATATATATATATATTATATATATATATATAGTATATATATATATTATATTATCTTTATAGTATATATATATTATTAGTATATATATATATTTTGTTGCTTCACAGAATGTTAAATATATATTTATATCTATTTAAAATACGATGAAGCAACTAAACTACAGTCCGCATTGAACATAAAACTATTTTTGAAGTGGGCGGGGGTCAAAACTTAACTTACAGTCCTGAAAATTCGCAGGCCAAAATGATTCGATCATTTTGGTAAGATGGCAGGGGTGCAAAAAGAATATTCGAATTTTTTTTTTTTGCAATGGCTAATATATATATATAGTATAAAATATATGATATATATATATATATATATATATATATATATATATTAAGTATATAATAAATATATATAGTATATATATTATATAATATAAACTATATATAATATATATATAATATAATATATATAATATATATTATATATATAATATATATAATATATATAGTATAATATTATTAATATTTATATATATAGTATATATATATATATAAATATAATATATTATATATAATATGAGTATATATATATATAAGATATATATAATATATAATATTATATATATATTATGATAAATATATAAATATTATAATAATTTTATTATATATATATATAATATACATAATATAAATATAATAGTTTATTTATACCCTATATATATATATATATATCGATATATATATAGTATATATATCTTATATATTTCATAAAGTCTTTCTATCTTTATAGTTATATATATAGTTATATATATATTTATTATATATATAATATAATATGTATATATATATAATCTATTTTCCTTATATTTATATATATAAATATATATACGTATATATAATATAAGTATATATAATATATATATATAACTATTATATATATATATAATAATATAGTATATATATATATATATAATACTATATATAGATGATATAATATATATAGTAGCGTTGTCCGACGCTCTGAGTAGATACTGAGATATGAATAGCCTATATACTAGTAGTATATAATAATATATTACTATATAATATTTTTATTATAGTATATATATATATACATATATATATATATATATATATATATATATATATATATATATATATATAACTCATCCTAATATTCCTTATATCAACAGGCTTTCAACATATCTAAACAATAACTATAAGGACAATAAAAGAAAAAAGAAAAAAAACTATTATATAAAAATAAAAAAAAATTAAAAAATAAAAAAAAAAAAAAAAAAATACAAAAAAAAAACATTAATATTGAAAATACCTTTGTATGAAAAACAAATTACCAATGAACAAAACATATGGAAATATAATAATATAATATATATTTATATATTATGGTTATTCCCCATGCTCTTACTTCAGAGCAAATTTTGAAGGGAAATTTAAACAAGAGAATATAAATATCCCGTTTAGTTTTTTGGATTTATACCTATATAAAAAAAAACATTTAAATGTATTTAACATCAATACCAATAAATCATCTGGTATTTGAGTGTTCTTTATACATTGGTCCTGTTTTGCATTTGATCAGAGTGTGAACGGAGATGCGCGGCTAAAGGTTTCTGACCTAATAAAGGCAGTCCTTATTCTTATTGACAAGTTTCGCTTGCTTGCGTTTAAGTCGCATTTCCCTTAACTCGTCTCGGTCTAGTGTTCAACACACTTGATATTCCGTCTGCGAGGGCCCGGGATCTAATCCTGGTAAGTAAAGAATCATTCGAGCAGATATTTTATCAATACATATTGAATTGCATTCTATTGATGTATTTAACTTTAATGCCAATAAATTCTCCGGTTTTGAGTCTTCTCTTTACATGAGTTCTGTGTTGCCTTTGTCCCGATTGGTGAGCTGAGATGCGCGGCTGAGGTATCTGTTCTGATATAGGCAGTCCTTATTCCTATTGAAAAGTTCTCTTGCTTGCGTTTAAGTCGCGTATCTTTTTAGCTCATCACGATCAAGTGGTCAAA
>JABUQX010125513.1:12500-26306 GCA_015478945.1 Trachelipus rathkii
GAATTTTCGAATTAAATTTTTATTTCAAAAAATGTTCTAAGATAATTTTATTTCGAAAATATTCTAAGTTAATTTATATTCCGAAAATATTTCTTAAGTTAAATTTTATTCCGAAAATATCTAAGTTATTTTTATTTCAAATTTTTTTTCTAAGATTCTAATTTTTATTTTTCATTTCACTGATAGAATTAAACTTGGTTTTTTCTTTTGTATAGTAGTTGAGGTTGTCGGGATAATGAGCTCTAGCTCCTGATCCTTTCCTTTTATACCCATTAGATGTTTATCGAAAACTTATTTTTGATTTAGCAACAGGATGGGCATCCTGTACAATGTTACGAAATTTCAACTTTTAATGCAAAGAAAATTTAATATGAAAATACTATTGCGCAAGTGGGAAAAACCCTTGGGGAAAAACCGTGTGAAAATTCTTCTTATCGTGAGAATATTATTAAAATAAATGGTATTACATAATCAGTGTTTTTCCAAATAATTACAAATATTATTTATTTTAATTGTTTTATATGTTTCCCATATCCTGTTGGGTTTTTATAATTAAGCAATCGGACTTTTCAGACTGCCCCCCCTTTAAAAATTTTAAAACTTAAAAATTTGAAGTTAGTAATTAAAATTCAAAAAAAATTTTTTGAAAAATTAAAAATTTCTAAGTTTAAACTAGTAAGCTATGTAAAATGAGTTAATAATTAATTAAATACTATTTCAGTTAATACATGGTGTTATTAAACCTTCAATGCTGGTATGTATTGTACAATTCCATGAATTGGTTGATCGCTCAGTATGTTGATCGATACTGAGTACTGAAACATCTGATGCATTTGATGCAAAATCATCATGAATTCTTCATTCGATAATCGTTTTTGCATGGTCTTCCTTTGCGTCTCATTTTCAGTTGTATCTCTCAGTATTATCCCAATAATTTCAATTGCCAGTAACTGTAAAGATAATATATTCGGCAGTATGGCAATTCAAAAAAAATCTAAAAGTATGTTAACTGTGAGTAGATTTTAGAATATGATGGTTTGGAAATGTTACAGTTAAGTTGTAATGTAAAAAAAAATTAAAATGTTAAAAAATGTTAAAAGTTCAAAAAAAAAATTGTAAGTGTTTGAACAAATGTAATGTCGATTACCATGTAAAAGTAAATGATATAGAATAAGTACTATGTATTTACTGTTAAAAGAGTCATATAGAATCGTATATGAAAAAAAAAATAGAAAATGAAAAATCGTAAAAATTTCAAAAAAATCTTAGGGATTTGATACTAATATTTTATTAACTTTGGTCAAACAAAAATTATATATGGGATATATATATTATGTATATATATATATATAACCATTTTAAAGTAAAATTAATATTAAGTAAACACTTATTAAATATATTAATTATAAACATCAGTTAAATACTAGTTAAATATTAATCAAGATTACTCCTAAAATTCTTTGGTTAGGTATTCAAAAATTTCAAAAATCAATTAAGATTAGTATATAAAAAATCTCAAAAAAAATAAAATCAATTAGTGTTATCTTCTAATCAATCAATTGTAAGATTAAAGTCTTCCTCTTATTGAGAAACTTTCAGTGTGTGACAATCTAGTGGTAGCAGTATATTCTCTGCCTTGCCATGTTAAGTTCCATTGCTAGATTGTAAAAGTTTCCAAATGTTGAAATGTAAAAGTTTTCTCATGATATCCTGTAAGATGGAACTTAAAATTTTGTAGAAACTGTTATCTTGTTTGTTTGCCTTCCATTGTTAAAATTCTTTTGATGCCTTTTCTCGCAATCATAACCATTTCTAGTATAGATGGAAGTAGTAACGTTATCAACGTCCATCTATACCAGAAATGATCATAATTATAAGGACAAAAAATATAAAATCTTAAACTATTGGTTAGATAATACAGGTCTATTATTTTGCTGAAAATATACTAAAAAATAAAAAATGAATAAAATTATAAAGTTCAGGTACATCTGTACTCAATTAAGTACTCGTATTACGAACTTAAAATTAAAGGTTACCAGTATATAAAAAGAAAAATCAATAAAATTATTTTTATTGTAAAATATATTATTACACATAAAATAATCAATATGTACATACAAATAAAAATTCTACATCTTTCTTTTAAAGTTTCTTTTCTTTTTACTTTTAGCAATAGAGATAGTAATGAACTAGCTTTTACTATCTTTACCACTAAATGTGACTCTTCTTATATTCTTGAATCTGACTTTCTTCGCAGGTACATCTGGCTGTTTTCTTGGAGGTATATCTGGAGGTAGATCTGATGATCTTCTTGGAGGTAAATCTGGTGGTTTTTCTGGCAATTCTGGTGCTGTATGATCCATTCTTTCGGTTCGAGATGTTGACTGTCTTGTTTGAACAGGTGATCTTTCTATCATCGTATATTGATGTTTTGGTCTATATGACAAATCTTTTTCTTTACCTCTAGTTCTTCGAATAGGTTCATCTACCGGTTGTGAATACTGGTAATGTATTGGCTTGTTCTTCATCACGGAACATTCTTACTGTTCTTACAAATATGGTTATTCTGGTTCTAGATGTAGCTTGTTTATTTCACTTTCTTGTGCTTGATTCTGCTACTTGGTTCTAACATCTTCATCCTACAGCTCAGGTGCTTCTTCTTCCACTTTAAATTGTGATTCCTCTATTGTATTTCTATTGGTTTTAGGTGTTCTCAGATAAATTACTCTAGTTTCACTTTTTTTTGTCAGTTTTTTTTTCATAGTTTTCAATATTATTATATTATTTTTTTGGGTTTTTTTTCTTTTATTTTTCCCCCCTTAAAGTTAGAATTATTTTCTGTCTTGGTGTTGAGGATTATATTTATATCAGTTTTCTTTATTAATTTCTCATCTTTTCCTCGTGTATTCTAGCTACTTTAAATTTATCTACATTTAATCTATTATCTTGCTGTGGTAGGTTCTAAATATAGGCTATTATTGTTTAAATTCATTCGTAACTTCGGATACGAAATGGACTCTCATTTCCGGGACAGTTTAGGTGATAGGGTGCGGGAGGGTTTGATTCTTGAGTGTACCCAATCTCTATCTTTATGGTCTATTTTGGCCCGTTATTGCTGTTCTGAGTCGGAGTATCTTTTAACTTCTTTCTAATGTTACTTCTGGCTTTGTCCTTCTTATATTTACTTATTCTTTCATACAAATTTTTCTATCTTTTCATCTTCCTTTATTGGTTTAGGATTTTAGATTTTATTAAGGTTTCGGTTGGTATGTCTGATGGCATACGCTTCGTGTAACCATAGAGTAAAAAATGGGGATCTGTTTTAATGCTACTGTTGTATGTGTTATTTATAGCTGCTTGGGCCAAAGGTAAATATTGGTCCCAATCTCGCTGATTATCTTTGACGTAACATCTCAGAAAGTTCGCTATATTTGCGTTTGTTGTTTCGACAAGACCATTTGAATTGGCGTGGTAGCTACTTATCTCTACCTTTTTTTAATCTTAAACTTTCTGCATATACCTTTCATGAGTTTTCCTACAAATTCTAATGCATTGTCAGAGATTACTGTATCAGGTACTGTGTGGCATACTACTATCCTATCAATAAAAACATCTACAATCTTATCACTATCTCTCGATCTCAATGCTGCTAATCTACATATCTTGTTAATTGATCCTTGAAGACGAGTATATATTTATTTCCCTTTTTGATGAAACTGTTATGGACCCATTAATGTCATACAATTCTTTGGAATGCGGTTGTTCTGCTAAAGGAATAATGTTTTTATGATTGCCTTTCTTAGGCTTAGATCCTTTGGCTTTTGACACGTGTGACAGCTTTTGCAAAAAATTCTTCCACTACTTTTTCTAATATTTTGAAAATGATATCTCCTTCTTAGTTTTTCTAGAGTTCTTTCGGTACTATGACCTTGTATTGAGTGAGTCATATCAATGGCTATATTTATCAAAGATTTGGTAACCTATTTATAGTTTTTCTATTATTTTATATAAATCATATTTTAAAAGAATTTTAAACTTTTATTCTTTTTACACTTTTTGTAGCTCTCATATTCTACCTTCCATTTGCGACTGCTTTCTTATGTTCTCTTGAATCGTTGGGTTAATCTAATGTTAAAATTTCATCTGTTTTATACTATATTTTAATGTTATTATTGATTTCCTTTTATTCTGTTTTCTTTATCTTTTTTTGGGTTCTGATTTTTCCTTTGTTTTAATTTATTTTCTTTAGATGGTGCTCTTATAATATTGAGTTTTCCTTGTCTTGTTTCTTCGGTCTCTTATTTCTTCATCATCTATTTCACCTGTGTCCGGGATGTATCTGGACAAAAAGTCTGCAACTGAGTTCTTCGTACCTTTTATATGTTCAAAGGTTGGATTGAAATCTGATACTGTTAAAGACCATCTAGCTAATCTAGCCGTTGGATAATCTTTCTTAGTGAATATTGCTACTGCTGCTGAATGATCAGTTTTTACTTTTATCTTATATCCATATATTAAGTTCTTAAACTTCCTCAACGCAAAGATGATTCCCAAACATTCCATCTCCGTAGGGGCATAATTCTTTTCCGCTTTTGACAAAGTTCTGCTTGCAAAAGCTAAAGGTAATTCTTCTCCTTTATCATTCTCTTGTAGTAATACTGCACCTAAACCATGTATGGATGCGTCGGTTACAACAATAAATTCTTTGTTGAAATCTGGATATTGCACGATTGATCTTGCTAGCAATAAATCTTTCAGTTTATTCAATGATCTTTCTTGTTCCTTCCCCAAAATGATTCTGTTTTCTTAAGTGTTTGGTTGAGGTTCAGCATACTTGAAAGTAAGGGTAGAAGCGTTCTGAAAATCCAAGAAACTAAAATGAACGTACTTCCTGGGACGCTTAGTAGGTGTTCTTATTTTCGATAAAGTTTTTAGCTTCTCAGGGTTACAGTGACCCTTGAATGAAATAGTTGCTAAAAATAATATTTCTTCTTGAAAAATTGGCATTTTTCCAATTTAACTTTGAAGTTGCATTTCCTGTGCTTCGAAACTCTTGTTAGGTATATGTAATGGGGTAATCTTGAGAGTATTTTATTTATGTCAATGTATGATGACATCTATGCCTAGCATCCCACTTAATACAACTCATCACACTACTGAGACTGCGGGGGATTGTTTAAACCCATTGGTGAAGCGAGTGGATAGCATCCTCTCTGTGTTTAAAAGCTAGTAAGGGTCTATCTCTTCGCTCAAATTGCTAATCTGATAGAAGCATCGAGACATCTAACAGCTAAATATACTTAGCTCGTCTAGTGAGTTCACGAATCTGGATGAAGGAACAGGGAGCTGTCTCCTCAAGACCATTTTAATTTATCTTCCTATAGTCGACACAAATCTGGGGCGACTTCCAGACTTCTTCGGTTATAGTAATGAATATCTGTGAGGGGACACATGATAGTTCCATCAGGTTTCTTTCTCATGGTCCTCGTGCCAGTTTTAATATCTTTCCACAAAGATCTATGGTTGCTGATACTCGAGCGCGGAGTTGAAAGGTTGGGCCGATATTTTCTGCATCTAGTTTAGTTTTAAAGTGATGTTGGGAGAAAATGCACGCAAATGAGGATATAGCTATGCAAGTCCCGACTCGCATTCGTATCTGTTATTTCAGATACCTGAGAAGAACATCAATAATGTTTTCAAGTTCCTCAGGTCGTTGTAACACTCTATACTTTTCTTCATCCTTCGTCAGTATCTCTTTGTATGTCATATATAATTCTTTCTCTGATAACCCTTCAGTTATTGTGGGTATCTTCCATTTTTTATAATCTTTTCTGGACTCTTGCATGGTTTGTGCATGTATTTGCTTCATCATGGTATTGCGTGTGGCATTGACTCTTTCTATCTCTGTACGATCTCTTCTCAAGACTGGATAGGCTGTTGTTATAGCTTCACCCTTTATTATTTCAATAGGGCGGCTTCCTAAATTAATCAGCTCTATAATTATATTACCTTCCTTCACATTTGATAAAGTACTCCGTATAAAGATGGCTGCGCTACCTCTAAAGGCATCAGTTGGAACTGTAATTACCATGCTGTTATCAGGCAATTGTTTGCGCTTTTTCATCTTCCATTTTAGCTTCTAAATGTATTTAAAATTTAGGTAAATACTTTATTATTTTAAGTTTTTAATATCACATTGTATCTGTGTTCTTCAATTAATGGTTCTGCATTTATTTCAGGTGTGTATTTATCTAAGTTTTTACCATTAGCATTTAGTATCAACATCTTTTCTTTTATTCTTTCTTTATCTACTTCTGACATAAATTGTTTATTGTCAGATTGGACTTGAGAGTCTTGGGCTGCAATTATTCTTGCTGAGGTCTTTACGCTCTTTCCCGTCGAAGGCGATGACGGATATTCATCGTCAGCTTCTGGGACCCATAAGTCTCTCTCTTCCTTACTGACATTCCACAAAGTATGTCCATTTGCACATCCTTTATCTTTAAACTTATGATGTGTCTTGTGGTGATTGCTCTTGTAGTTCAAACTTGTAGTTGAGTTTGATGCGTGTTGGCTGTACACTTCCAAGTCCACATCTGCATCAGTACTAGCTTGATTCCACTCGAGTTCACTATCGTATGGTGTTGTGGTATTAGACGCCTTACGTACCATTGGCGTACACACGGGTTGTGTGGTTTTTGTTTTAGGCCTTGAACCGCTATACTGACCTCTTAGCGGGTGCAGAGTGTTTGCGTGCATATATAATGGTTGCTAAGGACGTCCCCTCTTGAGTGGTTGATGCTGAGTCCTTCAGTGTGGGTTGCGTCATCTATTACATCTCTGCCCTTCTACAGTTCCAATTTCTTCTTGCCATTCGTCTTGGGATGACTTGAGGGTACTTGGTGCGCATTCCTTTAGTATACTCTGTACCAATTTGAATATCTATGAGAGTTTGGTGTGGATTGTTGAGCATTGGATGGTGCGGTGCGGTACCGTACTGTGTCGTCACCATCAACCAATATTTTATCTTCAGAATCTTTTCTATGATTCCTCCAATACCTTTTCTTCCAACTGCGGTTGGGGTTTCTGGCAAAATTTCTTTTAATACTGTTGCAACGGTCAGAGCTCTGATCATAACCGTGCTGATCACTTAGTTCAGAATCATATTCATAATTCTCTTCACCATGATCGAAAAGTACTGTTTGATCAGGTGGATAAGGAGTAAACTCCTCATAATCTAACATGTGAGTGCTGTGCAGTCATTCTCACATTAATTATTAGTTCTAAATTGATTCGGATTGAACATTGTGCTCAATTCTCATCAAGGGATTGTATGAGTCTTCATCTGTTATATTTGCAGTGGCTGTTACTCACATAATTGCCGATTCAAAGTGCGTACTCCATACGAGTGCGGTGTGACCAATCTGGACATCGCTTTCAGATCCTCTTCAATGTGTCTGATTCTTGCTTCCTGCACGGTTGGCAGGTAGATCCTCGGAGTTCTTGAGACTTTATAACAATACATGTCACCTTCAAAGACATCAGCCATGTGAGTCTGAGGTTTTCTTTTATATCATATTTCTCTACTGTATCACTCGTACAGTCATTACGGTCATCTTGAATGTTTTCTTGAGTATATTATTTTTCGGGTACCACCGCTTGGTTATTTTGCGCCATTATTCTCTGCGCCACTATTTCTGCGCTCTTCATATTAATTTACTCTGGCAAGTCTCTTTCTCATCTTTATTTTCAGATATCTATCTGCCTGTTCCTGCATACAGGATTCGGTTTGTCGTCGGCCAATGGGTTTTGAACGGGCCCAATGTTATAAGTTTACATGGCATCGGCGATCTCTTATTCGGGTCTACGACGTCTTTGTATTCTCCTCCGTTGCTGCAGCGAGTTCCCGTTGTTCTGATGTACTTATTGTTCGCAAGATTACGTTCGAGGTGCGTGGTTGAAACATTACGCTTGTCCTACCATTTTCGCGGATGGTTTTATCTTTTTGTCAGCATTCAACGGTATTGGGTTATTCATCAATCTAGCTTTAAACCTGTGCTACTTTCCTTTTGGAAATAGCACTTGCCTTTCTTAAATGAATATGAGTCGGGGCGTGTGACAATATTCACAGCCTAAAATGAGGATTACATTCGAATCGACGTTTATCTCCTAACAAATTACAATTTGACTGCATGATCTAGTTGCTATTCTGAATTAAGTGTCGGTGTTCCTGTACCTGTATTGACACCTGGGTATACTTTCAAGATTAAGTTTAATGTCTTTGGAAATTAACAAAACTAACTTCTAAATCGTTAAAGTGTGTGTATTTAAGAATGTTAAGGGACGAACCTGAATCGATAAAAGCTCGTTCATTATGATAATACTATATCAAATTGTAAATACTACAATTTAAATAATATGCGGCTACTCTGCTCTGGTGCGGTGTGGTGCAAGATTGTCTTCTCGCGTGATAATATTCCACATTTTGTGCGAGCACATGGTGTCTTAACATCATATTTGAAGCTACTCTTGCCTAGGTGGCTTCTTGAATCGGGTTTATCATATTTTGTGGCGGCATGCGCGACGCAGTTGCCTTTTTCGTAAAAAAGCTTTGGTTATGTACCTTAGCACACTGCTCCTTTTTATTGAGCTCCGCCATTTCATAATCTGATCCGCTTTCGCTTATTATACGATGGGTCAGCTTTCTTGCCATTTTCTGATCGCCTTTCTCCTTGTTGGGTGTCTCACCCCTTTCCAATATTTTACAACTCTTGTGTATATTGCCTCTAATATACTCTGCTTCGTCCGAGTCTACTTCTGAACTGGACGGTTCTTCATATGAGTCTCTTAGTAGTTCTTCCTTAGAATGAGAACGATGCATCTGTCTGGCATTCCGCATAGGAGGAGTTTCTGTTCCAGAAACTACTGCATCTGACACTTTATTTACCTTATACTCATTGCGATTTGCCTTTTGGCTTGCTCCCTTTTCTGGAGTGAATCTCGGACTGGGGGAACTACTGCCCCTCCTTGACCTATTAAATTTATTCCAACGTACCCTCGTGGGCGTTGCATCATCTCCTACTTCATTGTTAGTCGACCATGTCTGTGGTCATTCTTTGGCAATAGGGTTGTACTTTCTAAATCGTTGCCTTGCCCTACTAGCTACTTTAGCTCTGCTGTTCCTTTTTGGTTTATAGGAAACCGGATTATTGTAGGTTCTGGGATACTTGTTATCCCTACTGTAATGAGGATCATAATTACCTCTTCTATATTTGCGGTCATAATCTGGCCAATTATTGCCAGGTTTTCTGTACCTTTCGGCTGAACTTGCTGGTCTAATTTGTGGTCTACTACCTCTATTTGTCAATCTATTTATTCTCCTATTATCCCTCTCTCAAATTATCTCATATTGCCTTACTTTTATCATCAGCCTTTCGTCTATTATTACTTTCCTTTGCACTAAGTTTACTTATCAATTCAGAAGCTGTATTTTCTTTAGTAAAGATCTTTTGCACTTATTCTTTAGTCTTTGCTCTGTGAACTTTCATATAAGTGTTACCAACAACAACATCTTCTCATCTCCTTTACTTCACTATTAATAAGCCATATCTCATTCGGTTCTTGAGAACTTATCAACCAATCTTCTTATTATGAAAAAAAGTCGCTAGGGTCGAACTTTTACCCAATTTCATTGACGTAAGTTCTTCAAAGACCTCCCAAACACGAAATGACGTTAAAGGGGCTAAATTTTCAAGTAGTATCTTCTTAAATTCATCGTAAGAAGTTGCTTCAGAAAGCTCTGGGGTTGCTTCTAGCGCTATTCTTGCTGAAGAGTTTGCATCTGCGCTTATATGGACAAGGGCGAAGTTATTTTTTCTTGTCTCTGGTTTGCCTCCTGAGCGGAAGTTTTTAATGCTTCAAGTATTTTTTTAACCACGAGTCACATGGGACAGTGGATTTGCGGCAGCCGATTGGCTGGGGGCCATCGCAATATGGGATTTTAATCTTGGGACATAAAAGTCGGTTCACATTTATCCCGCGTCATATTTATCTCTTCGCTACGTTCGTCTTCTCCCGTCATGTTTAAAGGAATTCGTAACACTTGATATAGTGTGTTGGGTGGTGTATGTTGTGGGTTGGTGTGTACTAATGTTACGGTCTTCCGGGGGCTAAGTGGTGATCTCTCAGGTGATTAGGTCTATCTGACTTGGGAACACTTTACTACGAGCCTCTGTATTGACTGCTCTAATACTTAAATTTATTAAAAGTTTTAAATATTTTCAGTCCTCGTGACTACACAAAAAATGAAATATATCTATATATATATCTCTATATATTATATTATATTTTATAATACATATATATCTATAACTATATTACTATTATACTCAACAGAAGATATTTATATTAAAATGTAATAAAAAGTTTTCACAACACAAAATTCTTCACTTATTTGTTTACGCTTTTTATAATCTATGACATATATATTATATATATTATTAATATATTCTATATATACTCAAACTTTATTACTTATTATTCACCTTTTTATACTTTAAAGAAATTCGGGGAATTTTTTAAAATTTGATGTAGGGGGTTCAAGAAAGTATGACTCGATGGTGTTTTGATATATGATGCAAACAAGTATTACAGCGTAATATAGAACAATGAATATACAAGTTGTTATTAAGGAGTAAGCGTTCTCGCTCATAAAATTTAAAGTTAAAACTTCTTTTGTGTATACCAAATGCACACACACACACTATTATTATTACTTTCTTACGCACATGTGTATATTTTATATATTTATATTAATATAAATATGACATGTGTCTGTTATTGTTCTTTACGCTTTAATTATTTGTTTACGTTTAATTGGATGCAAAGTGGATTTAAGCAGAATGATTATTTATAAAACTTGGTTATTGTGTGAGCAAATTGAGATGGTTTTATTGTAAAAAAAATTAGTGTTCTTCTATTTAACTAATTTTTTTTAGAGAGAAAAGATTTGTGGGATTAAAAATTTTCTCCTTTAACAGATAGATTGTGTTAAATCAAGTGCAATGTTCTAATGGAGCGCCGTAAGTTTTTTTTCTAATTCTTTTAGGGATTTTTATGATTAACTGCCTAATATGCTTATTTCTTTACGTACTATGCTGGGCAAGACTTTATGGTGCAAATGAATATAAATAAGAATATATTTGTATATATTATATATTCTCATAATATACTTATATAAAGTATTTATATTGGCACTTTTGACTTGTGATCTCTTTTGGATCTAAGCAAGTCAGAGATTACTGAGAATAGATACAATGAGAATTTAGACTGACCTTTTTACCACATAGATGGCGATTTGACCTTGTTCCTTTTGGAGTTTCCTTCTTGGGTTTTTGGACGTCTTGTTGTTAATGAAAATTTTCGGAGTTTTCGATTACTCCGAATGTACGATTTGTCTGGGCTTATTTAGACGTCACCAAATTTGGAACTCACTTACTTTTGAAATTTTTGTATTTATCTTCTTCACTGTTTATGGAAAGTGAAATAAAGCACTTCTTTCTTCCGGATTGGACTTTGTAGGCTTTTAATTTCAGCTCTATATAGATGCGTGCAAAGGCGCAAGAATTTTATCGACCTAGTTTCTTCTAAGTCCCGTTTAAGATCGGACGCTAAATCACGGGCTGCCGTTTGTTTAGCTTTTTCTAGGTCTTTTCTGTTTACGACAGGTCTCAAAACCCCTTACTTTTTGAGCTGTTATACCGCTCTTGATGCGTGTTTGATGTAGAAGATTTTTTCGGGTATTTAGCCCTAGGGTGTTTTTCTATATTTATATAGCGGTTTTAGCTAAAAACTGCAGCCTCTATAATGATAAAAATACCTTATCACGCTCTAGGTATTCATGGCTTTTGACTAACTTCTCTGAAGAAAATGTATATGAAATTTATTCAGTTTTAATCATATTTATTCTTATAGTTCTTATATTTACTCATAGATTATGTCGTAATTTATGAAGTTTAAGGATTAATTCATAGTGATTTCAGAAGTTAATAAATTATATGTGATTTTCAAAAAATTTAACAACAAATGTTTATATGTTTTATTTAAGTTAGGTTTTATGTTAAGCAATATTAAGCAATGTTTAAAGTTTAAAATAGTATTTTGATAATTCACTATATTTAAAAAATTTAAGTTTAGAAAACAAGATTTAAAAGTTTTCAAGCCAGACCTTCGGTATTTTAAAAGTCTTTCTGTAATTTTAAGATTTCACTGATATATCATATTTTTTCTATATATATATATATTTGTGACAGACATATATATACATTATCTATATATATGTATTATGTATTATATTATTAAATATTGTTTTAAATTTCACTGCTATATATATATATAATATATTATTATATATTTATTATATATATTATATAATATATATATATATATATATTATTATTATTATATATATATATATATTATATTATATATATATATATATTATATATATATTTATATTAATATATTATATTTGCATAATATATTTTTATCATATAATTTATATATTATTCACAAATTGTTTTTCGGTATGTTATATATATATATATTTTTATATGGGTTAATGGGCAAAAAAAAATTATACGTTTTTTAGTTTCGTGCGTTTACACATAAATTGTCATAATTTGTTGTGTTCCTGGCACACCGTAATTTAATATTCCTTTTACGGCCCCAGTTTGCTGGTTACCATAAGTCCTGTAAGTTTGATCTGTTAATATATTTTTTCTTAAATAGGTATGAATATCCTGTGATGCTAAATGAGGTATTAACTAATGCTTGTCAGACCGGCAATTTCTTTCATTTTATTAATATATTTTATTATTAATATTTATTAATTATTATTAATATTATTTTATTATTATTTTTATTTTAATTTTATTATTATATTATTAATATTATTTTTTTTTAGCTTTTTATATTATTTTTTATTATTATTATTCATTATTATTTTTATTATTATTATTAATATTTAATTTTTATTATTATTATCATCTATTATTATTTCGACAGTTAATTTCGTTTTGCACTAAAATGGCTTTCGAATTTACAACAATAATTTTTAATAAGTAATATTTAATATTTATTCTCAAGACTTTTATATTTATAATAATCTTTCAATAATTTGAAAAAAATAAAAATTAGAATTTTGAATTTAGAGTTTCAATATAATAAAATCAAACTGCATCGTCTACATACATTACCAAAAATATTGTTGGGGACGGAATTTATTTTAAAGTAATATTTAAAATTTGTTTTTAAAATAAATTAAAAATGAATTTTAAAATTGGTCTTTAAAAATTAATTCTGAAATCGCGTTGATTCGCTTAGAAAATTTTAAGTTATAAAATATTGTAAAATTTTATAAGTGTAAATATTTAGACTCAGATAATTTTTAATTTTATTTCGAAAATTTTTCTGAGTTTAATTTTATTTCGAAAATTTTTCTAAGTTAATTTTATTTCAAATTTTTAAGTTTCTGAAAATTTTATAACATCATCTTATTCATAAACAAAACTCTTAAACTTTCCATTCTCAAAGGATTGACTAGGTTAATTTTTTATTAAAAAAATTTCTAAGTTCTGATAAATATTGCTATGCTAATGGAAAATTTTCTGCAGTTATTTTATTCAAAAAATTTTTCTAAGTAATTTTTTATTTCAAAAAAAACTTCTAAGTTATTTTTATTCTGAAAATTTTCCAAGTTAATTTTCATCTTTGTAATTTTTCATTAAGTTAATTTTTAATTCGAAA